>SNQN01010234.1:0-22621 GCA_008642245.1 Bassia scoparia
TGCTTCGTAATCATTTCTTCCAATCTAAGGCAATCCTCATTTCTCTTCATCAAGCCATCATTGACATAGTTATGTTGTCCGAATTTTTTCTTTTCCTGATGTATGCATCAAAAAAAGCCAGCGAGGATTAGTGTGTTCCCGATTTAAGGCAACTTCCTTCTGTGTGCTTCTATTTCATGCAATATCGATTGATGTCAATGTCATTGTAGAACCTGACATGTGTCTCCCCAAATGAGATAATCCGTGAATGAAACTTACCGCGTTCGCGTTTGTGTTCGATCGAAAAATGCTTTGAATCACAAAGTGTGAAATACGTGAGGTCTACTCGAACTTATTGAGCAATCACTTACAAGCAAACATATTTCTTCTCGTTTGTTTTCTCGATAAACTCAAGGTTTTCAGTTTTAACAAGTCACACTGGCGTTCTGCTTTTTGTTTCATCACGGCGTCTTTTTCTGATTCCACCATATTTTTAATTATTTTTTTGATTTTTTATATTTTCTATGATTTTGCAATGTTTAAAGCAGACTACGCAGAAAATACGCGAATAATTAGAAAATACTCGAAAATATGGACCTTCTTAGAACACTTCTTAGACCTCTTGGGAGCAGGGTGTCTAGGTTGCGTTGATCAAGGGGAATATCCGAAAAAATCGGAGGATCAAACATATCGAGGTTTTTGGAAAGAATAACAAAATATTGAGCGTATTGTAATAGATTACGCTCTGAGAGGTACTATACCATGAGCTATATCGCCTGTTGAGCTCGTATATACGCTCAAATCTCTACACGAAATTGGCCAAAATCATGCATGAAAAGCAGCGTATATCGATGGATAGCGTATATACCGCTCGTCACTGCATATACGCTCACCCTCCGCGTATTCGCAGCGGTTTTTGCCTGCCTCGTCTTTGCCGTGCTCATAAATACTCCTGCCTTGCTCAGTTCGAGCGACATAAGATACGCACATTCACGACTCACAACCTTCACAATTTCACAAGACTCAGGTCACAAGGACACATCAAACACTCTCAAACCACTCAACACATTCGATTTCATTCAAGCATCGTTCTCTTCGAAATCAGACAGCGAAATACGGGTATAAATCTGAGATACACTCACCAAAAAAAAACTTTTTTCTTTCCCCACCTTTTCATTCCTTTATGTCCTCTTTAATTTGAACTACCATTATTTTGAGTTTATTAATATTACGCAATTGAAACCTCACTTTGCTAATGTTTCATGTAAATATGAGCATGTTTTCTTATGTTTCCATGTTTTTCCTGTTTCTGTTTATGTATTATTATAATTATTATTGTCAATACTAACGCGGTTTCTGTGCTCAATTAGCAATTCATCCGAGGACGATCCCCTTGATCATATCTTATTTAACGATTTATTTTGCAGTGACAACTGAGAGCGCACATTACAATTATTATTAGCCTACTAACTTGTTTTTCATGTCTCTATGTATATATATTCAATCACATTGCTATTTCTAAACAGACGAATTTATCTCGGTTGTCACATTAAAGTCAGAGTAATCATGGACGACCGGTTTCTTCTAGCACCTATTAACATGGAACTAACAATCAAGTGACCCCTTATTCATTTAGAAGTTGTGTTTTGATTTTTCCAATGCCCACCTAGTAACTTAGCGGCATTCAAAGTACAATCAATAGGCTCTTTTGAATTCAATTGTTATGTTTTGTGCGAACTACAATGAGGACCGACTAGAGCGCTACTATGCAGGGCGAATTGGGTTTACAGATCTGATTCGTACCATGTCCCGACCCGCTGTTATACTTGTTGGACGTGGGGCCATTAATTTGCCAATGTTTCGGGCCTCCGGAATAACCTATATATGCACGGTGCGATCCCCTCAATTCTGCGACACCCCCAACGCATTCACATGCGATTCCCATGCTCAACTACCATGCCACTGAAGCGACGGTCACGCCTGGCCTAGCGGGGCGAAGCCACACAGTCATCCATTATCAATTGAAGAGAAGCTTAGATGTAATTTCTTAGCTGAGTAGACAATCTATTTCTAGCTGCCAATATGTCCCATAAAGAGGCCTATAAATGGAAATTTCTCTTGCTTGATACCACCTTCTTTTACAAACAAAGAACATAATAAATACCAATTTGATCCTACTACTAAGTTATTGTGACTGAACTTTATTCAATGAGAAACCCAATTGCCAAAAAATTCTGGCAAATGCAATTCCTAAATAGAGGTGTAGCATCTTCAACTTCAAATTACAATTTGACACGAGAAGGTGATTCATTTGCCTATATCCATAAGTTCTTGCAAAGTGTAGACTATTCGTTGCTAATTTCCAAGGAAATTTGGTTTGAGGATTAAATTAAATCAAATTTTCTATAAAACTATTTAAAATCGGATTAACTTCTAATCTAAAGTTTTTCTTTAAAGTTGAAAGTAGCTTAACTGACAGATATAGTTTCCTGCTTCATTGTACTTTCCAATACAAGATCTATTGGTTGAGGTTGTGTATTGTTCGATTTGTGAAAATCAATTTTGGACCTGGGGATTAAAAATCATGAAACTTTTTATGATCCCAATTGTGGTGTAGGAAGAAAAAGAATCTGAACATTGTTTTGTGAAATATCAGAAAGCCTAAACATGTTAACTTAAACTTAGATCTCTCCAATTACCAATGTCTAACCACGACTCTAACTGCTTCACATTCCTAATTTCAGGCACGTTTCCAGTTATAAATTTCTCTCTTTGTAGAATTGATATCCACTCCAAAAGCCAGTTAATACCTCTTCCCTTGTTTGAACACAGTTGTCTTGGAAATCTTGTCTTTAAAATCCCTTAGTAAAGTCTTGATACTAACAGCTGTGGGTTCACTATTACCAATTATCAAGTTTTTTTACTCAAAGCTAGAAATCACCACAATCTTTAAATCAAGAAGGAAATATAACACTTTAAACTAAACAAAAGATTGTAATTTGAACTTCTACCTAACTTTTTTCCCTTAAAGTCAATGATATTAAAACAAAATTATTGGCCTAAATATACACGTTTCCCAATTATTTTCATACATATAATTCCATTACCAGTCTAATCTCAGAGGATATAAAGTGACCTCCTAGGTTTCACGGAGAAGCGGTACGGGGATATATTACGGGTACAGACGGGAAAGAGGCAATTCTAAAATTCCCGGGTATGTGACGGACTTGGACGAATTTTTTTATTTGAAAGAAACAGTTACAAAAAAGAGAAATTAATGTAACAAATAAAAACAATACAACCTAATTAGTCTATATTTGGAACACGAAGTTACACATTTAAAAACCCACTAAGAATACCAAAAAACCGATTAGCACTTTAAGTCACAGTTTCACAAATAGTAAGAAGGAAATAGACAAAGAAAGTAACAACTTGAAGTGCGCAGTGTGACACTAAAATATGTAAAGTGTCAAAATAAATAAATTAATTATGCGGGTTAAGGAAAAGTAAATTAACCCATCTGATTAATTTTAGCCTCTCAAATGAAATTGCACTGATTGGTGACAATAATCAGGCTCTTTTTTTTTTTAAAAACGGGTCAAAGACTCTCAAGTCAACAATAGGCCGAACCCGATAACTGGGCCCAATATATGGGCTTATTCCTTCTATAATATGTGGGCTCTCATCACAATGAGATGCATTCTTTTTAGAGATCAAAGCTCACAAAACTTGTCTCTCTACAAGCAGTCAACAAAATCATCAAGTTGTTGGAACTGATCAGAGAGGACTCAAACAACCTTCAAACTAAGGCTTACCATTTTGTCAGCCCCTCCTCAAACATTCAAGTGATGGCTTACATTTGTCGCCCCAAACATTTCGAATAACATTCAAACCACGTTTGATCTCGTTGACATTTGTCCAACTACTCAACCTGACATTGCATGTCTCCTTCAACGACGAGGAGATCACGGATTTAGTTATGTTCGTATAAATTGTAACAGAGATTGTACCCATACATCACAATCTCAATAAAACTCTTCATTGTTTACATTGTTTACTTTCTTATCTTATTTCGATCGAAAATTTGTTATTGACAGCAGCAATTAGCAGTGAAGTAGCGAGAGTAGCAGCTCGAAGAGAACAGGAAGAAGAAAGCAAGAAAAGATCAGCACCCACCGTCGCTCTTCCGCCGACGTCTTAGACACACCGCCGCCAGCCTCGCCGTGATTAACACCACAAGGATCCGAAGACGAGATATTGAAACCTAGTTGATTATTTTGTTCATGTGTCGATTGAATTTGGAATGTGGTTTACTTGACAACCCACTAAAGATACGACTGATATTTTTAAAAAAAACAATTGGTCGCAATATCTGGGAACGGCTGTATTTGTCACGTGCGTCCCCAGACGTCTCCAAATGGTTCAAAACAGTCCATGTCAAGTCAATGCGTACCGAGGTCTCTCGAGCCATCCCCCATCCGTTCTCGTCGGGATGCAGGTACTTTCCTCTATAATTTATAGTTTTGATAGTTTCGCTTTGGATCTACAACTGGTGCGTGATGATAATGTTCTGGTCTAAAGAACACTAACGAGTATTTGGTATGATGTTTAATGTTAAGGAAACACGTTTAAAAAAAAGTGTTCCATTTCTAGTCAAAAGTATGCAGTTGCATATACAAGTTAAATTTACGTTGTTTGTTTGAAGATGTCAAATAATCACAATATCTACCTCATTTCAACTAGTGAACTAAACAAAATGGTTTCCCTCCTCATCAACTTTTCATTTCCATTCCATGTAATATACAAACATATTCAAGGTAAATGTGTCATGCCACTTCCATTGACTATATAAATCTTTTCGTTCCATTTGGTGAATTATTTATTCCCCCCTCCTTAAGGGTCGTAGTTAACCTTATATATTTTAGTTCATTCAGTTCTATCTAAATATTTTTTGCTAAATAACAGTAAACCAAACTATCTTTGCTTTGTGAATAATCTTCACCTTAGCTTTCGCATAAATAAACACAATTTGTATTAAATAATTAGAAGAAGCATTGATTTTGAGTTTTTCTGATTATTATGCTGGGAGGATTTGTTAGTCAAATTTTTGCACTCATTTAGTCAAATTAATTCATGACTGAAATTTATGGTCAAAGTTATTGTTTGGTAAATATGGGTTAAAAGTTCTGTATTCTCCTCCTAGTAATGTTTCGAGTCCTTAGTCATTACTAATAAGTCCCACTTGTTTTAAATTTCAGTTTGAGCATATTTGTGAATAGTTGTTGGGTTAAGTTGCTTGTTAATTTTACATTGTTTTGATCACTTTTGAGTTTAACCAGTCATGTTCCAAGGTCAAATTTCTTTAAGCACAAATCAGCGGATGAGATTTAGAATTTACAGAATTTCAGTTAAATTCAAGTCATTTAAGCTTGGTTTCAATTGAAAATCTTTTTGATTTCCGAGTTGTAATTACCTCAAAGTCTTGCTTTTCTATTATTTGACGATAAAATCAGTCCCAAGGTTCTCAATACTCGAGTACAAGCTATATTTAGTTACAAGGCACCAATCAGGTCACAATTCCAAGGTTTCCAAAAAGCTATATATATAATCAAGGATTCAAAGCTGTTTTTAATGCAAGACCGTTGCGCAATTCAATAATTGTGTGGAAACCGAAGGTATCAAAAGATTTAAATGTTTTTTCTTCTCTACCTCAAACTCTCTCTAAAAACCCTAACTTTTTTCATGTCGGGCTACCATCATCTCTCTTGATGTGGTAAGCCTCAATTTTTCATTCTATCTTGATTGTTTTTTCATGAATATCCTCCTTTCTATCTCTTATATAGAATTTATCCCCAACTATTTGGCTTTTCTTCTCTTTATAGAGTTTTATCCCAATTATTGGTCTTATGTATTATCTCCTTTTGTGGAGTTTTGGAGTTATTTCATTGTTCTTCCCTATATGAGAGATGGATATCCAGTTGTTTTTATCATTTGTTGGAGTATCTGGAGATTCGACGGTTTCACAATCTCAGAAAGATTCAGAAAATTACAAAAGTAGTTCACCCAAACAACACTCACAGCGGACGTTATACCGAATCAGGCAAACTCAAATATTGTATTGCTTTGGATGAAGATTTTTATTACGGCCTATTTTAATCAAATCTGCGATGTAAATATTTAGGTGTATTTATATTTTGTGGAACTTTTGTCTCTTTTCGCTCCATTGATTGTAAGGTCTTTTGATTTTATTATTAATGAAATCCTATTCTTCTTTGTCAAAAAATATAATTGTTGGGGAATACCAGAATTACATTCCTAGTTTTCTTTCTTGTAATATACATCAGTAAAGTATCTTCCATTTAATTTTAGATTCTTGTGCAGTTTGATAGTTCCATTGCATTAGTTTTGTGCAATTTATTGGGTGAGATCCTCTAGAGTTCTATTTGGGTAGAGTTGGTGAAATTTCAACAAATACGTAGCACCTTCATGCAAATCAAATAGTTTAAAATAAATTTACTTGCAAAATATAATATAGTATATAAATTCTCCTCTTACCACTCCAATCAACTATCCATTACAAATCTAGAGGGTCCAACACCAATTTTTGTGGGTATTTTTGTTTACTTTTATTCTTGTTTCAATTGTCGTTAGATTATTTCCCTTTATGTTTTTGTATGCTTTTTGTTTGTTTTTTATTAGGTTAGCATTGATTTAGGTTTACTCTTGCTTTGATCTTCAATTAGTGTTCTTCAGTGGCTTCTTTATTGATTTCTTGTGTAATTCTTGTTGTTTTCATGTCAAATTTCATGGCTAGTAAGTATATTTCTTACCTAGGAAGCTAGGGAATCCAAGTTAATGCAATCAATGCCAAAATGATGTATTCATGCTAGGGTGAGCAAAGGTCCAGTCTGGACCTAAATCCGGACCGGACAGGACCTGAATTTGGATCGGATCGGACCGCCGATTCCGATCCAAGTCCAGGTCCAAATAAAATAGGYGAGTCGGTTTTCCGATCCGGTCCAAAACCGGGGTTTTCAGGTTCGGACCGGTGGACCAGAATAATTATTATTATTTTTTTCTCAAACATTTAATTATTACTCTCACTCTCTTATCCTATTATTCATTATTCCTAATTTCCTATCAGTCTCACTCCAACGAATATCACTCCAACCCTAAAAAATCGCAGCTCCCCCTCGCAGCCCCATGGCACCACTCTTCGGCGTCTCCCTCCTCGCAGCCCCACGGCCCCACTCACCGGCGTCTCTTTCCTCGCAGCGTTGCAGCCCTCCTCGACACTACTCGCAGCGCATTTCTTCTCCACGCAGAGTCGCAGACCGCCGCCGCTGTCCTCGGAGACCACCGCCTCAGCCGTCGCAGACCGCCGCAGGCCCGCAACAGCCCTCGCAAATCACCGCAGCCCCATTCTTCTCCTGCTTTAGGTATTTTTCAATTTTCAGCCTTAATTTTAATTTAAGCCTTACTAAGAAATTTTAATTTTAATTTTAATTTGTTGTTGTTTTATTTCATTTGGGTAATTGAATTTTTGGGAATTTTGGTATTATTGTTTTAAGCTATCTGGGATTTTGGATTTCTGTTGTTGTGAGATATGGATTTTGTGGGAATTGTTAATTTTATTAACATATGGCAGAAACATAGCTTGTATTGTTCTTCATATGAAAAGGCATTTAACATTAGGGGTGTTCAAATCGGATAATCCGATCCGATCCGAAAATCCGGATATCCGAAATTTTCGGATCGGGGAAATACCGATCCGAAAATTTTCGGATATCCGACTCGAAATATCCGAAACTATTATTTTCCGATCCGAATCCGATCCGATATCCGAAATTTCGGATCGAATATCCGAAATTTCGGATCGGATCAATCGGATCGCGGATCAAATGTATATATTTTTGCCTATTTTTCTTTTATTTTTCCATATTAAATTATTTTTTGATAAAAAAATCGGATATTTCGGATATTCGAAATATCCGAAAGTGTAAAAATTCTGATCCGAATCCGATCCGAAAATTTTCGGATATCCGATCCGAAATATCCGAAACCTTAAAAACCGGATCGGATATCCGATTTTTCAGATCGGATCAAGCGGATCACGTATCGGATTGATCGGGTCGGATATTTTTGAACACCCCTATTTAACATATGAAGTCATTTAACCACTCCAACGAATATCATCAAATTTAAGTCTTGATTATTTTATTTTTATTTTTTGCTAATATTATTAACATATGAAGTCAGTAACTTGTCTAATTTTTTATTGATTTTTTCAATTAAAAGAGTAAAAAAAAAAAGGTCTAACAGGTCCAGACCTGGACCGCACCAGAATTTTTTCAGGTCTGGACTTGTCAGACCTTTTTTTTTTTTTACTCCGGTCCAGGTCCACGATTTCTGGATATTCCGGTCCGCTGGTCCATCGGGTCCCGTCCGGTTCTGGACCGGTGCTCAGCCCTAATATTAATTCATGCTCAATCCTTGAATATAGCTCTAAAATTGGGATTTCCTAAGCCTTCTAAACTTGGACTTGGTCACTCTAGGATTATATTGCAAAGGATTCTTCAATTTAACTTCATCAAGGGATTGCGGGGTAAAAATTGGATTGCTAACCTAATTGTTTTGACAAATTCTAGAGAGGGTTAGGATGGGAGTCCAACTTGAACTAGTGTTTGGATGATTGATTGACTCGGGAGAAGATGATTTCAACGAAAATCGAGGTTAGAATCACATCATTTGCTTGGATTGAGCTAAACCTTTTGATTGGCATTGGTTATGAACAATTGGGGGAGTCTTCCTAGGACTTATTTGATTGATTCTCACAAGTTTTAATTCAAAGTATTCCTAGTTATTAGTGATGTGGCACGTAAAGCCACGTGTCGCATTTTGTGTGATCAAAGAAATCCAACTTGGCGTAGAATTTCGTGACACGTGTCACGAGTTGAATGGCAGATGATCTGTATACATTTCACYGAAAACCGGTCAAATACCGTAAAAGAAACAGCTTAAGCAAGMAAACAGGTAAAACGATGCATAGGATGGTGACAAGTGTCACACATCCAAGCCCTCAAGGGGAAAGGCAAAAGCCTATAAATACCCCTTGAGAGGCAYCATTTTCCACACAACTTTCACATACTTTGAGAGCACAAATTCATACTCAAAACAAGTATAGCACTTATCTCTCTAACTTCTCTCTACATTCATTAGTATTTATTACTTTCCTCCTTCCTTTACTTACTTAGGCATCGGAGGGGAGATAATTCGAAAAGGATTCTTCTCCTTCTTGCAGGTGCTAAGGCGTCGAGAGGATCTTGAAGCGCCAAGCCAACGTCAAGTTCCAATCCAAGATCAGCTCTTTTGAAGTAGCGTAGACGGGAAGCCTCCACCCATCTCTAAACCCTGAAGCAGAGGAAATCTTGTAGCGTGCCAAGCGGAAACTCGCTACAACATTTGGCGTCGTCTGTGGGGAGGCGATCAGATATGGCTTCAAGAGATGATCAAACCAGACAAGGGAGGAACACTCCTCCATCTTCTGAGAAAGAAAGCAATCCAAACAGGGAGAATCACCCCGATCACTCCGTCTTCCACGGTGAGGAAGATCTAGGCACTTACGTGGGAACGAAACTCTCCCTCCAAGACTTGGATGGAAGATATGTCACACTTGATGTGCTTAAGAAGGAGATAAGCACGGGGGTGTCCGAGGTATTGGACCGTTTTGCAGAACAGCAAGACATGAAGGCACAACTCCAAGCCCTCAAAGAAGAGAATGCACGCTTGAAGGCTCAGCGTGAAGGAAAGGCAATGGCCGGTGGTAGTGAAGCTCCTGCCCATACTCAGGCCATGGAATACAGTACCCTGTGGTTCCCAACATCAAGACTACTAAGGTCAAGCATCCTACCCCCAGAGACAAAGGGAAGAATGTTGAGACCCAAATCATTCCCATAGAAAGAGAGAAGAGTCAGGCTAGGAGATACCGCAACACCCCTAGGCCTCTTTCTATTGCCCCACGGACTCAATCAATGAGGGGTCCATTTCGTTTCAACAATGATGGTGATGATGAGAGATCTAACCATAGTCATGAGTTCGAAGATGTTCGAGCACTCATCGAAAGGAAGGAGTCCGAGCGTGAAGCTTCTTCAATGGATGCCAAGACTATCATCCAGAGAAAGAAAGAGCAGGATGAAAGCCAAGATGCAAGAAGGGTTCTGGAAAAGAAGAAGGCCGAGAAGCTTAAGCAAGCTACTCATGATGATGAACATTCTCTGACGAGATCTACCCCATTATGCACTGATCCATCTCATCGTTCCCTCAGAACGCACAGACATACTCATCGTTCCGTTAGTCATCACACCGAGCGTCATCAAGACCAAGAGCCAGAGGTTCGTTCCCACCGAAGTGGGGGTTATCACCGAAGCGGTGCTAACCAAAACGCGGGACTCGGGCTTTCGTCCCAAAGGACAGAGGGGAGGTTGCAAGGATTTCCCCTAACTAACAAGAGTCCCTTCTCTGCTTCAATCTTGATGGCAACTCAATCACAGAAAATCAAGTTTCCTTCCATCGATGCTTATGATGGAACCACCGACCCAGATGATCACTTAGCAATGTATAAACATCTCATGCTGACCACCCAAGCTGATGACGCAATGTGGTGCAAATATTTCCCAGTTACCCTCAAGGGGTTAGCTCAGAGGTGGTTCAGCGGTCTTCCAACAGGTTCCATCCATAATTTCAATGAACTGGCTGTTCTCTTTACTCATCATTTCATGGCGCATCGCCAAGAGCAGAAAAGCAGCTTGCATTTGGGGAGAATTCAACAACGACCCAATGAAAGCTTGAGAAGTTATGTTAAATGGTTCAACAATGAAACCCTTCAAATTCCTGATCTGCCAGAACAGGTGATCCTAGATAACTTCTATCGAGGATTGGATGAGGATAGTCCCTTAAAGTTCCAAATGGTAAGGCAAAGGGTTCAAGATTTGAACGAAATGATGAGGGAAGCTGAAGCATGGATTCATGCTGAGGAAGTTTGCGCCGTTAAGAAGGCCAAGGAGAAGACAACCATTCCCTCCTCCAAACCTCAAAGCAACCAGGTCCAACGAAATGGAGGACATGACAAGAAAAGGTCAGGCACCTGGAACATTGAGGAGGAGGGCACTTCTCAAAAAGGAACAGCTAGAAAGAAGAAGAAGTTCAACTACACCCCCACCGTAGAATACACCAAGGATCTTTTCAATGTGTACAAGAGGTTAGCAAGGATGTGCACATCGAAGATCCCCCATCAATCAAGACCGAGTTAGACACTCGAGACAAGTCTAAGTATTGCCACTTCCACAAGGATGTTGGCCATGTCACTGGAGATTGCTTCACATTACAACGAACCATGGATCGTTTGGCACACCAAGGGAAAGTGAAGAAGCATCTCATCAAACGGTTTCTGAAGAAGCCCTCATCTAAGGATGATGCCCCACACAGCGAACATTCCGACTCTGGAATAGTTCATATGATCTCTGGGGGGTTTGCCGCTGGAGGACCCACCGTTGAGGGTCAAAAGGAGTATGCAAGCAAGTTACCCCGGGTGATGGCTGTTGATAATGAGACCAACGCCAAGGAGGTATTTCCCGACGTTCTCATCTGTGAGAAGGATCGTGGGGAGGTAAGCACCCCCCATGATGATCCTCTCGTTGTGGAGATGAAGATCGCGGATAAGCGAGTCCGTCGTATCCTCATCGACACGGGGAGTTCGTCGAATATCATTAGCTTTGAATGTCTCCAAAAGTTGAAATACAATGACGATGATCTAGTCCCTTGCCATAATCCAGTCATTGGATTTGGTGGGGGTGTGATTCAACCAGCGGGGATAGTCACCCTTCCCCTCTGAATGGGAAAGGAAGACAAGTGCCGACACATGAAGGTCAAATTCCTGGTGGTTCAGAACATGTCAGCCTACAATGTGATTCTTGGACGCCCAACTCTAAATGCATCAAAGTCAGTCGTGGTTACCCATCTTATGTTGATGAAGTTTGTATGTAATGACGGCAAGATAGGGACCATCTATGGTGATCAGCAAGTCGCCAGAGAGTGTTACCTCACCACTGTCCGCCCACTTGCTGGGGGCAAAGAGAAGGATATGCCAGAGCCGTCAGAGAAGAGGGTTCAGAAAAAACGAAAGGCGGGTGAAGTCCTAATGGTGCATGGACGACACCAAGAAGCCATGGCAATCCATGGGTTGTTTTCTTCTATCTCACGGCCTGAACCAGGAGGCCGCCAAGAAGACTTTCCCATTGACCCTACCACCCCAGAAAGAATCGTGAAAGTTGGGGAAGCTATCGGAGAGGAAATTGAGAAGGGGCTCAAGGGTCTGCTAAGAGAATACAAGGATGTTTTTGCCTTCTCCGTAGAAGAGATGCCAGGGTTGGATCCAAAGATCGCCCAACACAGCTTAGATGTTGACCCTACCATGAAGCCAATCAAACAAAAAAAGAGGAATTTGGGGCCAGTCCGTAGCAAGGCCGCCGATGAGGAGGTGAAGAAGCTTCTGGATGCGGGTTTCATTCTTCCTTGTCAATATCCCGAGTGTGTTGCCAATGTAGTCTTGGTACCAAAACCCAATGGAACGTGGAGAATGTGTGTGGACTAAACTGATCTCAACAAAGCTTGCCCCAAAGATAGTTTCCCACTTCCTAAGATTGACAAGCTGGTAGATTCCACAACAGGGCATGAAGCTATGAGCTTCGTTGACGCTTATTCAGGATTCCATCAAATCCCTCTAAAGAGGAAGACCAGGACAAAACAGCCTTTGTCACTGACAATGGGTTGTATTGTTACAAGGTGATGCCATTTGGCCTCAGGAATGCCCCTGCAACCTTCCAAAGATGTGTAAACACCATCTTTGCTAAACAGCTTGGAAGGAACGTGGAAGCCTACATAGACGATATGATCATTAAAAGCAAGAAAAAAGAAGATCATGTCAGAGATCTAAGAGAAACCTTCGACACCCTCCGACACTTTGGTATGAAGCTGAACCCGAAAAAATGTGTGTTTGGAGTTACGTCAGGAAAATTTTTGGGTTTTCTGGTTGATGAACGGGGCATAGAGGCAAATCCCGATAAGGTCAAGGCAGTTCTAGATATGCAATCTCCGAGAAGCGTCAAGGAGGTACAGAAGCTAACGGGATGTTTGGCAGCGTTGGGAAGGTTTCTATCAAAATCAGGGGACAAATGCCAATACTTCTTCCGAGCCATCAAGAAGAGCCTTAAGTTTGAATGGAGTGAGGAAGCCGAAGCGACATTCCAGAAACTCAAAGACCATTTTCACTCCCTTCCACGATTGGTAAGCCCCCAGGAAGGTGAGACATTATACATGTATTTGTCAGTATCTGAGCATGCGGTTTCAGCAGTGCTGGTAGCTGAAAGAGAGGGCACTCAGTTGCCAGTCTATTTTGTAAGCCATGTCTTGCAAGGAGCAGAAATGCGCTATGCTACGGCAGAGAAGTTTGGGTTGGCTCTCATGATGGCAAGTAAGAAGCTTCGCCCCTATTTTGCAGCCCACAAGATCGTGATCTATACCGACCAACCCATCAAATAGCCACTGAACAAGTTAGAATCATCAGGAAGAATGCTGAAATGGGCCATTGCGTTGAACGGTTTCAATCTTGAGTTTGAACCTAGGAAAGCCATCAAAGGTCAGACCTTGGCAGATTTCATCGTGGAATTAACAAGACCCCCTCCAGTTGAAACATCAAGCGATGTTTGGACGTTATTCGTGGATGGATCCTCCTCCTAAAACGGGTGTGGGGCAGGAATCTTGTTTAAATCTCCCGAAGGAGATACATTTGAATATGCCATGAGGTTTAAGTTCCAGACGTCAAACAACGAGGCAGAATATGAAGCCTTGGTGGCCGGAATTCGAATGTGCAAAGCGGCTGGGGCACGCAAAATTGACGCCATGTCTGACTCTCAATTGGTGGTTAGCCAGGTGAATGGAGAATACGAGGCCAGAGATGAGAATATGATTCGCTACTTGGAGATGGTGAAAAAGGAAATGGAAGGTTTAGATCAATTCCACTTGGTACAAGTCCCTCGATCGGAAAACAATCAAGCCGATGCCTTATCCAAGTTGGCCAGCTCTGCAACCGGAGATTCCCCAAGGTCTGTCTTCTGGGAAGTGAAGGACCGAAGAAGTATAGACGAATTGGAGGAGGTTCATTTCATCGATCGAGGAAGCACTTGGATGGATGAAATCATTGAGTACAAGCTGACAGGAAGACTTCCTCTAGATCCGCAACGAGCAAAATATGTGAAGGCCCGAGACTCTTGGTTTGTGTACTTGAAGGGACAATTATACAAGAAGTCTTTCTCCCATCCCCTTCTCAAGTGTATTACACTTGAGAAAGGGGCAGAGGTTCTGGATGATATCCATCAGGGGCAATGCGGTTCTCATATTGGGGCACGGGCATTAGCAGAGAAAACTCTCCGTACTGGGTACTACTGGCCGTCATTACGGGGAGATGCCATGGAACTTGTCAAAAAATGCTCCAAATGTCAAATTCATGGAAATCTCCATCAGAAACCAGCAAACCTCCTGTCTCCGATCTTATCGCCCTTACCCTTTGCGAAATGGGGAGTAGACATATTGGGACCTTTCCCTCAAGCCCCTGGACAAAAGAAATTTCTGATTGTGGCAGTGGACTATTTCACCAAATGGGTGGAAGCAGAGCCAATGAGGAACATCAAAGTCTCAGATGTGAAAGGATTCCTCTGGAAAAATATCATCACAAGATTTGGATTGCCACAATCCATAGTGTTTGATAACGGCCCACAATTTGACTCTAATGCTCTCACCAACTTGCTATCAAACCAGGGCATAAGTGCACATTTTGCGTCAGTGGCCCATCCACAAGCCAACGGACAGGTAGAGTCGTTCAACAAAATCATTTGCAATGGAATCAAGAAGAAGTTGGACAATGCCAAGGGACTATGGGTTGAAGAGCTTTACAACGTATTATGGTCAATCATGACCACCACGAAGAATTCTACGGGGGAAACCCCCTTCACCCTGGTTTATGGGTCAGACGTTGTGCTTCCCATTGAAATGTATGAGCCTACGCTGCGAGTTATGCTTTATTCGGAAGAAGGAAATTGGGAAGCAATGCGGCATAATCTTGATTTGATACCGGAGGTCAGGGGCAACGCCCTATTGCGTCAGCAGATTTATAAGCTCAGGATGTCTAGGGATTACAACAAAAGGGTAAATCACCGACCCCTTTAGCTGGGAGATTTTGTTTTACGAAAGATGGAGTCCACGGGTCGAGCAAAGGAGGAGGGCAAGCTAACCCCAAACTTGGAAGGCCCGTATAGGATTTGTGAGGTGCTACGTGATGGGACTTACAAGTTAGAAGACGCAAATCAACAACGCTTGTCTCACCCTTGGAACACCGATAATCTGAAAAAGTATTATGTTTAGTCTGCAAGTGTAAGCACATTAGCAAAAATTGGCCAGGCGGCCTTGTAATTTTTAAAGTAAGATTGAATGAAAGCCTTCAATACTTTGAACTTCAAAATGTGTGTTGGTATCTTGACAGGGGCAAATTCCCCTCCTTTTATATTTCAAAGACCCTCAAAACGAGGGCACAAGACCCTCAAAATAAGGGCATGGTATTATTATTCCTACACAATGTCTGAATTACTTAGAAAATATTACAGTAACAAGGAAATAATATGCTAATATCACATAGCCTTCAATAAGGTTAACTAGTCTTAAGTAAAAATATTTACAGCTTACGAAGGGCAAATGTTCCTATAATCGCGTAAATTTCATATACTTAAGCTTTTTCAAGAAATTCTTGATTTACAAAGGGGCAAATGACCCCGCAAATTTATAAGGGCAAACACCTTATCATGCGAAAGGCATAATCTATAACTTGCGAAGGGCAAAGTCTTTCATCCTACAAAGAGTAGGATTCATAACTTGCGAAGGGCAAGGTCTTTATTCCTGCGAAGAGTAGAATTCTTAGCTTGCGAAGGACAAGATTTATAACCTGCGAAGGGCAGGTAAAAACTTTGAAGAAAAAGTCACTCAATCTCCAAGTTTAAGGGCAATCAGTATGATTGATTGACTTGACACCCCTACTAGGTCTCAAGTCAATCAATTCTTCATCATTTATAAACTTAGGGATTTCGT
The DNA here is from genome assembly GCA_008642245.1 of Bassia scoparia. Lineage (NCBI taxonomy): Eukaryota > Viridiplantae > Streptophyta > Magnoliopsida > Caryophyllales > Amaranthaceae > Bassia > Bassia scoparia. The sequence goes on from SNQN01010234.1 coordinate 16,171, forward strand.
GGTAAAACACAACACCAATGGTCAGGTGGAAGGTGCGAACGTACACTTCAGTGTATCCACCTATTTTTATTCGCATGCTAAAGGTTGCCAACAAACTGCGAAGGCATGCTTTGTCTACCTGTGAGTCATCTGCGAAGGGCACCTAGCTTTGTAAATCTTTCCAAACACTTAGAGTTTGCAAAGACTTACAGGGGCAAGGGGATGATGCGAAGCAAGTACTAAAGAAAAAACGCGAAACAGGCAGATATCAAAATAAAATCGTGCGAAGAGAGACAATCAATACCAAAATGGCGAAGTGCCCAAATTGAATTAAGATACGAGCACATGTGGCTTCGCACAAACTGATAGTTGTTTACATCAAAAAGTTGCTTAAGTTTCAAAGTTGTTTCAAATTACATCAAAATATTTCAACTGAAGAGTTAGACGAATATACAAATTGATTAGCAAAAGAGAAGGAAAAAGGACAACTTCTGCGAAGGCTGGGAGAAGAAGCGAAGGCCCTATTCCTCGTCGTCATCCTCAAACTGATATATGAAGTTTGGTTGAGGTTTTTCAGGGCGAGAGGAAGGGAGCTTGTCGACGAGAGCACACTCTTCGACGTAGTTAAGACGCTCTTCGAGAATAGCGAAGGGGTAGTCATCTTTGATTGGCATGAGCTCCCAGGCATCTGCGATGAGAGCTCTCATTTCCTTGATCCCCTTATCCTTCGAATCTATTACCTTCGTCTCCACCTCTTCTTGCAAAGCCTTATGCTCCGATTGAAGGGTAGAAAGGGCAGTAGCAGAAGTAGAAGCAGCCTCCTTCGCTTTGCGAAGCTCCTCCTCATACTTTGTCTTCAGTTCGGCTTTCAGCTTCCCCTGACTAGCTTCAAGTTCAGCCTTCACCTTCGCAGCTACAGCAGCCTTGAAGCGATGCTTCTCCTCCGCAGCAGACTTGGCCTTCTCCTTCTTGAGAGACTCAAGCTCATCCTTTGTCTTCTTATATACTCGAAGAGCCTGGGAATAGCTTCGCTAAGTCTCAGCAAGCTCATTCGACAATCTCCAGTTAGCTTCGGAGTTGTCAAGAGCAATGGCGGTTGTCTACTGGGCGATGTAGTCACTCGCCTCTTGGTACAGCAGGTCTTTATATTTTGCCTCTCTTCTGTAATGGCGAATAGCCTTCGCCAGTCCATCTACCCTCACCATGCATGGCGGCCTGCGAAGGAAAATTCAAATGGAAAAGGTTAAGTGGTGCAGAAAGGAAATTGAAGAATTGAAATTTGACTAAGTTTTAAAAGATTATTACCTCCGCCAAGCATCCCTCGATGGCTCCAGCAGAGCCTTCGTCTAGACCTCGTAAAGTGTCTAGGTACTCCGAAGGAGCACACTTCACCATTTCCCTAAGCATCTTTCGCTTGTTAGGAGCTGGGAAGTTTTGCGAAGCTTTGAGGAATCGATCGTCCTCCTCATCGATCCAGGTCTCATCCTTCTCCTGGTCGTTCGCCAAGTCCTCCGCCACAGTTGGATGCTTATTGGCGAAGTGCCTCCTTAAGCCTTGATGAGGATCCTTGTCTGGCTTCGCAGTAGGAGCACGAGGGACCCTTGGAAATGGTGGAGAAACCAAGGGAGGGACGACGTTGTCATCGTCGATATTAAACTTCGAAAAGTCAATATCTTCGACGCTTCCCACGTATTCATGATGAGGGAAGAAGGCTTGTTGGAACTCAACTTATTGACGACTAGCAGCTTCATCGTCATTACCGTCGATGTTCACGAATTCTGCAAAGTTATTAGGACGAAGGTCAGGGTTCCGCTTGACAGTTTCTGAATCACCGCCTAAGTTTAAAGGGTATCTGTTGGAACGAAGGGGAGTATTGTGGGAACTCCTAGACCTTCGCCCATAGGTGTTAGCATAATTTAAATGCTCACCAGGATCATCGTCGACACAGGGTACCTCCCGAAGGGGAGATACAGAAAGTGGCTTCTGGTGCTTCGACGAAGTACCAGCATCATGCGAAGAAGCTTTCCTCTTCGCACCAGCATGAGAATCGCTGGTTCTTGAAACTGGGGTCGCCGAAGCCCTCCCCACATCGCCAGGGTCGTCAGAATCGACCCTCACCACGTCTGGCAAAGCCCCTTTGGTAGGGGTGTCCTCCGTGGTTTTCTTGCTGCGACCGTCTCGTCGCTTGATCTTCAGGATCATCGTCGAAGGCTTGGGAAGATCCTAAAAACACAAGAAAATTCATAAGTGTTAGACTCATAAAACAAAGAGATAAATACCTTCGCAACATTGACAAAAGGAATGTGCGAAGGAACACCATTGCATACACAATGTCTTCTCTTCGCACCAAAAGAAAAGGATCTGGAAAATCGCGAAGGAAAACTTCAGTAGACACTGAGGAACACGTTCGAAAACCTCCTTTCCAAAGACAAGGGGGAGTTGCGAACGTACACTCCAGTGTACCTACCACTTTCCCTTCGCCAAATCGTCCAAAGGAGACAAGAAGATCTGCGGAGAAAAAGTCAAGCAAACACTGAAGTGTACCTTCGCAAACATCCCCATCAGCTTGAGGGAGTTGCGATTGTACACCTCAGTGTATACTGCAGTTTCCATTCGCCAACAACATCAAGAAGGTGCGATTGAGTCCTTAAGAAGAACACTGAAGTGTACGTTCGCAGATACCTCTAACAACCTGAGGAACTTGCAAACGTACACCTCAGTGTACACTGCATTTTTCGTTCGCCAACTATCGTCAAGAAGTGCAAACGACCATTCAAGTACATGCTACGATGAACCTTCGCAACTCCCCACCAATGGCGAACGTGACTCTCTTGCTGGCAGATAAACCGTGCGAACGAGTTTTTAGTATGAGCACTGAAGTGTACATTCGCAACTACCCCTCAATTGAAATAATCGAAAGGATAGCTGCGAAGTAAAATCAGTACAATGCACTAAAGTGCACGTTCGCAGGTTCCTCCACCAGAAGTCAAAGGACAAATTATCGAAGGGAAAGCTGGGAAGTAAAACCCCAATAAACACTGGAGTGTACGTTCGCAAGTTCCCCTATTGAAAGTATAAAGAAAATGACTAAGTGTTAGTAACTTACAGCACGGTCCTTGTTCTTTTCTTTGAGGCTGCGGTACCTAGCCTCCGCAGCAATGGCATCATAATCTTTTTTGTCCATCCTGCCTTTCTGGATATCAGGCAGCCTTTCGTAAGCAGCGGCTGAAGCAAACAATACAAAGGGTTAGTAATAGCGAATACATGGAAGTTCGAACATAAAGAAATGCGAAGCTACCTCTTTCCTCCCTAGTGCCATCCATCAATGAGAAGGCCAAAAGGAAGTCCTTGTTGACGAAGAACTCATAAAATGGGAGCCAGTATTTGGGAAGGAAGTCCTTAGTTGCTCCATCGCTAAGGACCACAGGCTTCGAGGTGAAGTACTTCAATTGCTTCTCCTCGTTATCAGTAAGGGTTCCCAATTCGTGAGACTTCACAGAATTGGGAGTCCTTGTCCAAGCAGACAATACCTTGCTCTCACCCTCTTCGGCGGAGCGAAGGTAGAAGAAGTCTGTTAAATTTATTTGGCTTGTCGAAGGCTATCATGTAGCCTTCGCGATTTGCCAACTGATACCAGCCATAGAGGCATTTGTTGTTCTTGCTCAGAGTGTGCATTCGCACAAAGACGCGAACAGATGGGATTCGCACAAAGACGCGAACAGATGGGAAATATCCTTTCGCCTTCAATTGCTATACAAGAGAAAAGAATTGTTAGTATTGACAATGAATAATAATAATGAAATGAAAACCAAAAACCAATGAAAACCTTGCAAACATTGTGAAAACCCTACATATTTACATGAAACAAGTTAAAAGTGAGTTTCTACATTGCTTTAATTATATTAAAAACTCATAACAATGGTTAGTCAAATTAAAAGAAAGTGAGAGAGATTATTGGTGAGTAATCTCAGAATTCAACCTTTGTTATCGCTTGTTGATTCGAAAGAGAATCGATGCTTTGAACTAAAACGAATGTATAATGTGTTTTGAGTGTTTTAGAGTGAGAGAGAGAGTATGCGTAGGAAGCATATGAAGTCGTGTGAAAGTGTGAAAGCGTGTCTCGGACTGAGCAAGGCAAGAGTGTATTTATAGGCACGAGGCAATTTTTGAGCAAATAAACCCTGCGTATATACGCTGTATATGAGCGTATATACGCTGCTTCCTGCGTATATACGCTCGTATACAGCGTATATACGCTGCTTACCTTCCATAATTTTTTGGAAATTTCGTATGTACATATTGAGCGTATATACGCTCCTGTTGAGCGTATATACGCTCCTGATGAGCGTATATACGCTCAACATTTGCGTATATACGCTCAATGTTTTCGTATATATTTTCCAAAAACCTCGAAATATTTTGATTTCCTCCGATTTTATTCGTGATTTCCCTTGATTCGACGCACCTAGACACCCTTGCTCTCCAAGCAAGGAGTTCTAGAATGTTCTAGAAGGTTCCACGTATTTCCGGAGTATTTTCTAATTATTCACGTATTTTCTGCGTATTCTGCGTATTTAAACATTGCAAAATTCATAGAAAATCATAGAAAAATCAGAAAAATAATTTAAAAATACTGGCGGATTCAGAAAAATGTGACGGACATGATGAAAATCAAAAAGCATGAGAATCGCCTTTGAAAACCTTTGAAAACCTTTGAGAAAACCGAAAGAAAATATTTTTGCCTTGCCTTTGACCTTTGCTCAATATTTCCGAGTACGACCTTGCGTATTTCCAACTTTTGTGAATTCAAAGCATCTTTTCTGATTCGAAACAAACGCGAGACGCGGTATGTTTCATCACGGATTACTCATTTGGGGAGACACATTTTCAGGTGTCTACAGAAGCCCCCACTTTGACTGAGTCTGAAGAGACGATAGTCTCGTAAGACGAAAGTCAAAGTATTCGATTCGGGACGGAGAGCAACTCAAGACGTTCTGCGACCCTGAGTTACCCTGTACGCCGGTACCTGCAAAACAATTGTTAGTTTTACCTGTTACCGCGCCCCATGCGGTGTTGTGCCCTCGGAAGCGCCTGGATCCTCGGGTGGTTTTCTCCCTACGGCTGACCTTGGCTTTTCGGGAGAGTTGCGATGTGTGTGTGCGGAATTTCTGGTGCGGGAGAAAATTCCAAAACCCGAAGAATGCGCGGAACTTCTTGAGCGGGAGAAGATTCCAAAACCCGAAGATGGTTGTGCTGGATTTCTGTAGCGGGAGAAATCGTAGACCCGAAAGATGTATTTGCTTGAGATTTCTGTAGCGGGAGAAACCGTAGACCCGAAAGATGTATTTGCTTGAGATTTCTGTAGCGGGAGAAACCGTAGACCCGGAAGATGTATTTGCTTGAGATTTCTGTAGCGGGAGAAATCGTAGACCCGAAAGAGGTGTTTGCTTGAGATTTCTGTAGCGGGAGAAATCGTAGACCCGAAGCGTGCATATGTGGAACTTCTGGTGCGGGAGAAGATTCCAAAACCCGAGAGAGAGTGTGTATGCTTTGGAGGTTGCTTTGAAATGTCGACGTTTGAATGCCTTGAAGAATTCTTGGATTATACTCAATTAAGGGTATTTTGGTAATTTTGCTGCTTGGAGGGTAATGTTGTAATTTTGCAAGGTTTTTGAAAGTGTGCCTGATATTCCCGGGAGTTTGAACGACCGTTGGATGATCGAAATAATGCGCGACAAGCCCAGAAGACAAAATGGGAAAGCAGGTTGAGCGTATATACGCTCAAGACCTGCGTATATACGCTCAGTATCTGCGTATATACGCAGGTTTTAAGCGTATATACGCTGCTTATGGGTATGCTTTTATCCCAATTTGCTTGCTCGGGTTTGTTATTTCGCCCTTTTGCTGCCAATTTTCGAGCCTTTGCTTGCCTTTCTCCCCAAAACCTTGCTCGAATTCTTGCTTAATTTCAATCCAAGAGAAGTTAGAAGCTATTCCTTTGAAGATTCATTCTCAAATTCAGGTATAAACCCCTTCAATTCTGAATTTTTGTCTCTTTCCTTCGAATTTTAAGGGTTTGATGTTCATGATTCATTTTGCTTGAATTTGCTCATGTTGGTGCTTGCAATTGTTTGGCATTGTGTATGCTTGTGCTTGTGCTTGTTTTGGTTTGAATTTTGAGGTGAAACCTTGATGGATATGTTGCTTGAACACACACCCCCTAATTTTGGCCGAATTTCTTACCCATTTTTGGCCAAGCTTTTGCTTGTAATTTGGCCTAGGTTTGTTTGGGGATCTCTTGGAATGTGAATTTTTCTTTTGTGGTTGAACCTTTGATGATTTTGGCTTGAATATTGATGAACTACTTTGAAACATGTCTTGTATGCTTGAGTAAACACCAAAAGCTCATAACTTGATGATTGCTTGCTATTTCAAGACATTTCAAGACTTGAAAACACTTGATGATGAGCTT
>SNQN01010235.1:0-22621 GCA_008642245.1 Bassia scoparia
ACCTATCGCACTATCTCCACATCAAGATTTTGAAACTCCTCGCGTAATCGATTTCTCGAACGTAAGGCTAACAAATGGTGAGAGGACTTCCTACTAAGTGCATCTGCAACCACATTGGCTTTACCTTCGTGGTACTGGATCTCCATATCATAATCCTTGATCAGTTCTAACCACCTCCTCTGCCTCATATTCAGCTCCTTTTGAGTGAAAATGTATTTTAGACTCTTGTGGTCCGAATATATCTTGAATGATACGCCAAGTAGATAGTGTCGCCAGATCTTAAGTGCAAAAACAACAGCTGCCAACTCAAGATCATGGGTTGGATAATTCAACTCGTGGTTCTTCAGTTGCCTAGAAGCGTAAGCAACAACCTTCTTACCTTGCATAAGCACACATCCAAGACCACTCTTCGAAGCATCAGTGAACACCTCATATTCCAAGTTTTCATCAGGTAAAGTCAATACCGGAGCTGTGGTAAGACGTTCCTTCAGAATCTGGAATGCCTTCTCGCACTCATCATCCCAATGATACTTAGTGTTCTTCTTCATCAAAGCAGTCAATGGGCGGGCTATCTTCGAGTTATCCTTCACGAATCTCCTGTAATAACCTGCTAGGCCAAGGAAGCTGCGAATCTCAGTCACACTCTTTGGAGTAGGCCACTCGGAAACAGCTTGAACTTTTGCTGGATCAACAGAGACTCCTTCTTTAGAGATGATATGACCAAGAAATGCAACTTTCTCAAGCCAGAATTCACACTTGGAAAACTTCGCATACAACCGGTTCTCTCTAAGAACATTAAGAATAATTCGAAGGTGCTCTTCATGCTCGCTATCAGTTCGTGAATAAATCAGGATATCATCAATGAACACCACCACGAATTTGTCAAGATATGGCCGAAATACTCGATTCATCAAGTCCATGAACACTGCTGGAGCATTAGTCAACCCAAAGGGCATCACAGTAAACTCATAGTGTCCGTAGCGAGTTCTGAAGGCTGTCTTAGGAATATCATTCTCTGCAATGCGAAGTTGGTGATATCCAGATCTCAAATCAATCTTAGAGAACACACTAGCTCCCCTCAACTGATCAAATAAATCATCTATCCTTGGCAAGGGATATTTGTTCTTCACCGTGGCATTATTGAGTTCTCTGTAATCAATACACAAACGTAGACTCCCATCCTTCTTCTTCACAAATAGGACAGGTGCACCCCATGGGGATACACTAGGCCGAATGTACCCCTTGTCAAGCAAGTCTTCTAATTGAGCCTTAAGCTCTTTCATCTCAGCAGGCGCCATTCTGTAAGGAGGCTTAGAGATAGGTCCGGTTCCAGGCACCAATTCAATACTAAACTCAACGTCACGTTTTGGAGGCATGCTAGGAATCTCATCAGGAAAGACATCTAAGAATTCATTGACAACTCGGACATCCTCAAGATGTGGCTCTTCCTTGCTAGTATCATGAACATGACACAAATAGATAGGACAACCCTTCCTCAAGTAGGATTTTAGAGTCAGAGCAGAAATGATTTTAAAAGAAGACCCTCTATATGACACATGGACTCCGCTAGGGCTAACTATAGACACTTTTTGCTTTTCGCAATCTATCTTGGCTTTATGCTTACTGAGCCAATCCATCCCTAAGATGACATCAAAATCATGTAAAGGGAAAACTATCAAATCAGCTACTAGAGTGGTATTACCACACATAATAGGCACATCAGAATACAAGGTCTTACAAGCCACTATCATACCCGAAGGTATAGAGATATCTGTCTCACAAGCCCTAGAATTTTCTAAGTGCAACTTCTTCACAAAAGATTCAGACACAAAAGAATGAGAAGCACCAGAATCAAATAGAACATAAGCGGGTTTCGAATGGATAGAGAAAGTACCAGTCACCACATTGCCTTTTGCACTCGCCTCAGTCTCGTTCATTACATGCACATTCCCAGTGTTCTTCCTAACATCAACTTTCTGCGCCTGGGTAACATTAGAGATCCCTCCACCACGAGTAGCTGTATTCACTGGAGTAGAAGATGCATGATGATTATTGAAATTTTGGGGTCTCTTATCTGATTGCGCTCCATTTCTCGAATTCAGCTCAGATCGGAAATTCCTAGACCTTGGGTTGCTATAGCATTCATAAGCACGATGCCCTTTCCTTCCACAATGATTGCACTCCACAAGATTTCCATCACAATCCTTACCAGGGTGGTTCACATTACAATGCTTGCAGTAGAAAATTCGATCATTTTTGTGGTTCTGGCCTTGGAAATGACTGCGAGTAGAATTCTGGTTATCTTTAGAATATTGCTGACTTGAAATTACTTTGTTATGGTTACTACTAGAATCTCGATTGCCAAAGTTTCGATTCCTATTGAAGCCTCCTCTACCCTTGTTATGATTCGTGAAACTATATGTATCACCTTTATTTGTAACTTGGGTAGGTCCTGTGTGAGTGGTTTTCTGCTTCTTTGCAGCTTGTCTCCTTTCCTCAATCCTTTCAGCATTACAAGCACGAGTGTACACCTCTTTCACTGTAGTATACTCACCCGCACCCATCATAGCATGAAGTTCAGGATTCAGCTTTTCCTCAAACTTCACAGCTCTTTCCTGGTCATTAGGAACTAACCCGGTAGCAAAACGAGACAACTCCTGGAATTTAACATAGAAATCATGAACAGACATGTCTCCCTGCTCTAAGTCATTAAACTCTGTCCTCTTCCTTTTCCTCATATGTGCTGGAAAGAACTCCTCACGAATCGCCTGTTTGAACTCAGTCCAACCAAATTCTTTCTCCTCCACCTGTTCTTCTCCATCCTCATCCACAGTCACTCTTGTGGTCAGATCAAACTTGTTGTGAGTCCACCACAAATCAGCGTCCTCAACCATATAATAGGCTGCTGAATCAACCTTCATATGATTAGGGACCTTGAGAGAGATGAAGATCTTGTCAAACGCCCTAATCCAGTTCTCCATCTTGATGGGATCTCCTTTGCCATCGAACGTAGGTGGCTTCTTCTGATCGATTGCTTTGGAGATAGCTGCAATTTCCGCGCCGGGATCTACTGGAGTAGGAGTAGGAGTGACAGGAGTATTAACCACATTCGCTTGCGCTGTAGCAAGTTTCTCCATAGCATCAGTTAAGGCTTGAGTGGATTGAGCCATCTTGCGCATCATCTTCTTAGAACTCGAGTTTTTACCACGATTCAACCTACGCAACATCTTCATATCGCAACCAACCAAAATGAACAAATTGATTTGCCATTGACAAACAATAATTAGGAAAGAAAACGAATAAAAAGGATGGTTCTCTGTCCAAGCACTACTAGGTTTGTCAAAACAAATAATCAAACAACAAAAGAGCACTGAATAACCAAACATAATAAGTAACACCATATTCCCCATCTCTCAACTTCACCACGGCTTTCAAAATTTTAACAATTTCATTTATCCAATCTTGTTTAAGGCCACTCTAAAGTTATCCTAGTAACTTGGCTCTGATACCAACTGTAACAACCCTGATTTTTCTGAAATAAAATAATAATAAATATAACCTGTAATAAAATAATAACCTAGAAAATATCAGAGTTGTTATGCCGCGATAACTAAATATAGTAATCGCAAGGCTGTTGTTCTAATTGAATTTATTAACTGAAAGATAAACTAACTATTAAAGTCCAACTAAAATAAAACTCTAAATAATTATTACAGTCCAAGATATAAAAATCCTCAACTCAGCTTTAAACAGCGGAAGTCTTATTAATCATCTAAAAAAACAATTGAATAAATGTGAAATCGCACTCTTAACCCAGCGAGCTAAACTCCATCAAATACCTGCACATTAAACATTATAGTATCAGCCAAAAGGCTGAGCAAGATTCCATACTTAATCAAACAAAACTATTTAATGTGCAGACAAGATATATATGAATATCTTGTAAATTCATTTCAAAGCTGTACAATAAACATTAAAAATGACTTTTGAAATAACTTTAATATGCTTACTAACCTTTGTTTTCATGTTTCGTTTGTACATATCCTATCACACTTGTATATATTGCTTAAACAAGACCGGAAATTATGCGTATCACATTAAAGTCAGATAATCATGGACGACCGGTTTTCTAGGCACCTTGTTAATATTGACTAACCATGAAGCGATCGCCTTGTCCATTGTAGAAGTCTTTGTTTGTGTATAATAGTAACCCACTTAGTAATCTTTAGGGTTAGTGCGCTAATAAGATTTCAAAATTGCTAAGTTATGGTGCATCCAATAATCGTGATGAATGGAATTGCAATGAGACCGAGTAGAGGCCGCTACATGCGGGCGAATTGGGTTACAGATCTGATTCGTACCATGTCCCCGAACCCACGACTGGTTATTGGACGTGGGGCCATTAATTTGGCACCAACGTTTCGGGCGTCCGTGAATAACCTTTATAGGCACGGTGGCGACTCCCCTTACTCGACAACACTACCCCAACGCACTCACGTGCGGGTTCCGTGGCTCAAGCCCACGCAAAGCACCGATGTAGTACCAAGCTGCGCGCCCGTTATACGCGGGGGTACGGCCCACGTCCTACAATTTGGCGACTTCACTGGGGATTGAGTCAATGAGTCCTTGAAGGTGACCAAAGAATAGGCTATGGTTCGAGAAATAAAAAGGGTTAAATTTGTGGCTAGATGCGAGGTTGACTAATGATGTAGGTTCAAGCATGAGTCTATGTCAGGTTTGAGACATGATTTGAGAGAGTCTTTGAATTTGAAGGGGTCTTGTCTAGGTCTGGTTCAAGACATAATTTGGGAGAGTCATTGAATGGGCCTTGTCTAGGTCTGGTTCAAGACATGATTTGAATGTGCCTTTGAAAGGGTCTTGTCTAGGTCTGGTTCTAGACATGATTTGAGTGAGCCTTTGAGTTTGAAAGGGTCTTGTCTAGGTCTGGTTCTAGACATGATTTGAGTGAGCCTTTGAGTTTGAAAGGGTCTTGTCTAGGTCTGGTTCTAGACATGATTTGAATGAGCCTTTGAATTTGAAGGGCTTGTCTAGTCTGTTCTAGACATTTTGAGACTTTATGAGCCTTTTGAATTTGAAAGGCCTGCTCTAGGTTCTGGTTCTAATGTAACAACCCTGATTTTTCCGAAATAATAATAATAATATAACCTGTTATATAAAACTAGAAAATATTCAAGTTGTTATTGCGCGTAACTAAATATAGTTAATCGCAAGGCTGTTGTTCTAATTGATTTATTAACTGAAAGAGATAAACTAACTATGAAGTCCAACTAAAATAAGGCTCTAATATTATTACAGTCCAAGATATAAAATCCTCAACTCAGCTTTAAACAGCGAAAAGTCTTATTACTATCTAAAAAAACAATTGATAAGATGTGAAATCGCACTCTTAACCAGCGAGCTAAATCCATTCAAATACTGAATTTTAAACATTTAGTATCACCAAAGGCTTGAAGCAGATTCCATTACTTAATCAAACAAAACTATTTAATGTGCAGAAAGATATATATTGATTCTTGTAATTCATTTCAAAGCTGTACAATAAACATAAAATGACTTTGAACATCGAACTTTTATTCCATTTAAAGAACTCAAACTCTGTATACTTTCCCCAACCCATACTGCAAAAGCTTCAGATAGAACAATTTCGAAGACCTGTGAGTTGGAGCACATGAATGGTTCTAGTGAAGCTAGTAGGCTACTAGATAACCTACAAATAGTTCGCCTAGTATGCATACCCTTAAAGATTACGTATCAAGAGGAAGACAATTGGCAGAGTACTGCATCACCATATCCCAGACTTACTAGATATAATGGTTGAGACCTGTTAGACTCAACATGCTTCAATCGGGGACAAAAATACCGCCTTACGGCAACCACACTAGAATCCTTAAAGGGGAGAGGAACTTCTCATTCTCAAAATCTAAACTTTATCAACTAGAAACCCTTGTACGGGCGAGGACTATCCTCTATTCAATCAATCTCAATATTTCAAATCATACTTAAATACTTGGTAAATAATTTAAATTCAAAATATAGCTTGTAAACATTTCTCTATAATTTGTACAGGTTTAGTCAAGAATCTTACCTTATTTGAGCAACAACAAACAATCTAACTCCAAATGATCTCAATATCAATAAGGTTCTTCTCGAACCCGCAATCTTACAATATTATATCTAACAACATTGTGTACGCTACGTGCAAGTATGGCGAAAGTCGACTGACCTGACTTCATTAAAACAATCCCAATCAGGACTACCCTGTATTGAGGCTTTAAAACTACAATGCTCTGGATTCACAAAGAACCACTCAGAATATTAATTGTGTGCAAACACTCACAGAATGTCAATTGTCTTGGAAACACAAAGGGGAAAACCACTTTCTTGCATGTAAATTAGTTCATAGAAAGAGACAATAGAGTGCACTGTATACTTGCGTGGCTTTGAGGGAGTTAAGTAGCAAAATAGTTGCTTAGTGCTAATATAATCCATTCATTAGTTCATTATTGAACATTTACAAGCATTAAGCTTCTCGTTTATGTGTGTAATGCCAAGCAAGTACACGCACATATTACACTAGCATGTTTATCAGAAAATCGTCTTAGTATAATTACTTCTTCTTCATGTATATTCACATACAACCTGAACAAGCCAAGAGACACCCAGTTCGGTGCCGTATATACCACACGCACCTTATGCAACTAGCAGTAATCCTAGCATTACAACTCCGATATAGGGGCATTCTTGTGTCTAAAAATTTCTCTACTTTCGAGCCTAAATCTTTTATTGAAGAACAGATCCCAAACTAGTTGCAGCAGTGTGTAAATGTCTAAACACAGCAGTACACAGAGAAGTCAACATTTGCTAGTGAGACTTTTCATAAATTGCCAAATTGAATTTCCTGGGCATGCTAACTATATTGAATCAAACCTCAAATATGAATAGATCTTAATATTCACATAAAAGCAAGTTCCCCCAATTCAAATTTATTTCAGACCCTAATCACCAAATACTCAAATTTAGCAATAAAACCAACCATATTTGAAACTTAAACTTGAATTTTAAAACCTTACTTGATTAAACATCGGAGAATATTGGAAACTCGGGTATATTGTGTGATTATCGATTGAAGAATACAAATAAAGGGAAGAAGCTTGAAAGAATGGGGAAAGAAGGAAGGGAAGAAGAAAAGAATGGAAGGAGGATTGCTTGCAGTGTGATTGCTTAGGAGTAGATTTATGGTTTAATTTTTTTTTTTTTTTTTTTATTATATATATTCCTTCAAAAATAATTATTTTAGGTAAAATAAGATATAAAATCAGTTTTATAAATGTTTATGAGTAATTACTAATAATAGGTATAAAAATACGGGGTGTTACATCTAATTCTGAGATTCACAGGTTAACATGAGAGATGAATCCATAGGATTATTAGAGTTCACTGGGGACGAACAGTTCACTGTGTTCAGCTACTAATCAGGGTAAGGGAACCGACTCACCTACTGGATCTAGCACAAATGTGAGGGAGTCTTGGTAATGCAATTGTGGAAAGATACTGAGAAGCAATCCACGAGAGGACAGGTGAAAGGTTAGGTAACTCAGCGGGACTATCAACAATCAAGTTGCCCCACTGAGAATCAGGTAAGTGAACAGGAGCTCAGAACACTGAGCAATCCTGGTCCCCCACAGAACTTACAGGTGCCATCAAGTGAGGGGGGAAGTTGCCTGTGGTCATCCAGAGAGTAATGCACAATGATTTACTGGTGTTTAAGAATTACGAAATATCAGTCTTCTCATCCAAAAACAAATTTAAGTGATATTAATAAGGGGATTCAAACTAGAAGATCTGTTTATCAACTTTTGTGCATTCTATTCATTTTTGTCTAGTATAGAACCACGATATAAAACGGCACTGTTTGATCCTTGATTGGGTTCGTGCTATGGCAAGATGAATGACAGTTCCAGAGAACAGTGTTTTGACATCATTTGAGCCTGACCAGAATGCTTGAACAGTTATTGGTACTCGATGGGTTTCAGAAACAAATTGGATGACTAGGTACAAATGTCCGAATAGAAGTAGGCTTGTGGTGCAAGGTTACAATCAGCAGGTAAGGGATTGATTATGGATGAGACCACTTGTGCACTGTTGCAAGACTTGAGCTATAAGAATATTATTGCTTTTGCTGCTCACTGAATTTTTCAAACCTGTTTTTAGATGGATGTTAAGAACCTTTTTGAATGCGTAATATAAGCAGGGGTATTGTTTGAGCAGCCTCCAGGCTTTGAGGATTGCATGTTTCCCCAGCCTGTGTATTTAGTGGACAATGCCACTTGTATGTCTTAAACAAGCTCTAGAGCTTGGTATGAAAGATTGTCTAATATTCTTATGGAAAAATTGGTTACAAAAGTTGGGAACAGTGGACAAGACCTTGTTTCATCAAACAGGGGCTCTGACTTTACTCAGTTGTACAAATTTATGTAGATGATATTTTGTTTGGTGATGCAACTAATCAGATGCTATGTAATGAGTTTGCCTTGATCTTCATGCAGAGTGTTCGAGGATGAGCATTGATCTGGGAGAAGACTAGGGTGTTCTTCCTTGGGTACAGATCAAGCAACAGATGTTGGGATTCATGATCCATCAGCAGAAGTATTTGAAGGATTACTGAAGAAGTATGGTTGCAGAACAGTAAGGAATACGATTTACACCTGTTCCTATTCATTCCAACTGGATGCAGATGAAGGGGGAACAGCTGTTTGATGCAAACACTGTTCAGAGGTATATTGAGGGGTTAGAATCTTCCTTCTGTACCTCACAGCTAGCAGGCTGACATTCATGTTCTTTGTGGGGTTGTTGCTCGTTCCAAGGCACCAGGTTTTACACTTGAAGGCTGTATAAGGATGATTCTCAGGTACACTTGTAGGAAACGAGTATGATTTGTTGTCTTGTGGTACCCCAGACGGTAGTACATTGAACCGGTCGGGGTTCGAGATGCATGGCTGAGGGATAACATCGACAGGTAAGTTATTGGTACTGTCAGACATGTTGACGGACCACTCCAACTGTTCAAGCTCATGTTGCTGCCATTGGCTGGACAGATATTACTGCCTGCTACTGGGTCAGGTCTGTTGCTAATGGGACAGTTGAGAAGCAGACTGAGGATGATGGGAAATCGACCTTGAGGAATCGCCAACTTCTCTGATGGAAGCAGGAGAAGAAGCACAGATGATGCTGAGGCATGAAGATGCTGATGCGATGATGCCTTGATGCTTCTGGGACGAAATGAGAAGGATGTAACAGAGACGCATGATGATGATAATGATGTCTGTTCTAGCTTCTCTGTTCCCTCCCCTATCTATTGAACCTGTTGTTTTTTGTATCTGCTTTCCTATTTTTACAGACATTCTTTATGTAATTTGGTATTCTTTTTAACTTTGCTGAACTATTATGTCTGCCTGTCTTGCTTATTTTGGGATTGTGAATTGTGACCTTGACAGGCTTATGCGATATTTGATATGAAATTAGTGGTTTGATGCCACTGTTTGGTTGAAACGATGTTGTGCATGTCTTGCTATCTTTGACGTACTTTTCTTCTGATGCAAAAGGGGAAATGGTCAGAAGTTCCGCAAGCCTTAGTCTTCCAGCTGTAGATTGAGTCTTAGGCTAGTTTTAGCTTTAATTAGTCTTAGTGAGTCTCTAGAATAGTTTTGATTAATTCGTTTCTTGCTTTTATAGGAAATAACCAAGTTATGTGGTTGTTCACTTAGAGTTCGAAAAAAATCAACAAAAATTTGGATTTGAAAAATGTCCAAAAAATGAGTCTCATGCATCGGTTGCAGTCGTTGTGTGTACATAACCTGTTGTTTGCAGGAACTTCTCACGGGTTGTTCATCATCACAAAAGGGGAATTGTTGAGTTCCCTATGTGTTGTTGACTTATGACAACAGTTGCAAGACAGGTACATTGGCTCATGAATACAGCTGTCTGAAGCTGAGAAAACTGTTCTAGTCACTTGAAAAGAAAGTGACATTGTATGCTACAAAGTTATATAGTTCACGAATTGTTCTATGGTTTGCATTACAGGTTGTTTTCGAACTCTTGTCAGAAGCCTTCGAGTTGATTCGTAAACATTCCAAGTTGAAAAGCCAGATCAAGGGAAGCTATTGAAGATGTCTGAACGCTGTTGAAGATGTTGAAAAATATGAGATTGAGTTCTAGGTTTAGACAGATCTTTATATTGTATAATGGCATAAAGTGTGGTTGATGCTTGTATTATTGATGGCCATTATGTGACTTTTCTCTGTAGAGTTGAAGACAACTAGACGATTGGTTAGTTGGCTTCAACGACTACCAGTTGGAGAACAGTTCTACGCTTCTTACAACTCTGAATCACGCTTGTCGAGCAAGTAAACGTTTTTGAAGATTTTCCTAAAAAGAATTTTGGAAATTCAAGGTGATCTAGTGAGTATTTACTTAGGGAATATTGTGTAATTGATTTTTGTCGAAGTTAAGTTAATGATATTATTTCTATCTTGTATAAATTAATATCTTGTAAATTTCCTAAAATATGTGTGGATCTTTTGAAACAAAATATCTCACATTATTGGATAGGGTTGGCTATGATCATTGCATGACTCTTGCCTATAATATTCATGGAGTCTGCACCTCTTCAAATGGAGGGATTTCTCTCCGAGCTTAAAGAGTCATATTTCGAGAATGAAAAGTCCTTGTTACATTCAAGCAAGCATTAGATCATTACGAGTGCATATCATTGAGCTTTAATTTACTTTGTACGCGCTTGGTGACGAGATATTTGAGAGAAAGAACTTGTAATCGATATCAACAGGGTGTTGAGTGATCGGGTAGCTTTGAGAGTTCAATTGGTGGGCTTGTCGAGTTCAAGCATGCGAACATAGCACACTGTGTGAGTGTTGGGGTTTCATTGTGTGGGATATAGATTGAGAGAGTGAGGGTTGGCTATTTTCATTGGAGATGAACTGAATAAAAGTAACTAGTGTTAGGAGACGTAGCCCAAAGTTGGCTGTGAACCTCGTTGTTTCTCGTGTCCTTTATTATTGTTCGATACTGTTCTACTATCTGTTAACTAATAATTCGCTGCGAAGACCAGTACAACGTGGTTACACTTGACTGTAGAACAGTTAGCAATCGAAATTTTATTGGGTTACTCAATTTCACCCCCCCTCTTGAGTACTCTTGGGAACCTTCCAGCTGGCTTAAAATATGACATTAATTGCTTCAAAAGGATAAAAGAGAGAATAATATTAAGGTTTGTGATTTTATTTTACTAAAGAGATTTTATCCGTTATTTTCTATAAAGAATACATATTAAATAAAGGGTCTAGGATATTGTGCTTATAGATTTAAATAAAAATCTTTTTATAACAATATTAAGCTTATTTTCTGTTAATATTCTTAAAAACCTTTATTTATATCTTTTGGATAAAATGGTTTTTTTGATTTTAAAAGATCTCGTTATCTGTGGTTTTAAAAAAAGGAATCCTTTAAAAATAGTGAAGTTTGGTTTTAAGGGAAGTGTGTTACTGCTTATTAATCAAACTAAACCGAGATATTTAAGGGATGGAAAAAAAACCGGCTAAAAATGAATGAGTAAGATCGTGGGTTATGGAGCTGGTAGTCAAGTTCCACTACAAGGCATCACTCCGTAAAAAAGGAGTAATGTGGGTAGTGGACTTAATTGCCTTGTTTCAACGCTTATGATCACACTATAAAGTACATTAAGTTGGTAAATTAATAAAACACACACATTGAGCAAAACTCAATCAGAGTGATTACTTTCATATTGTTGCAGCATTAAGGTTATTGTTTATTGAGTTGTAAGTGCTTCTGTCTGCTTATTGAAGCGAGGGGTTTGGTTTTCATAACCGAGGGGATTTAGGGAATCTGAGGTTAGAGGGTTTCATGACATTTTCATTGTGGACTGAGAACGAGGGTTCAGAAGTTCCTTAGGGAACTTAGTACGAGGGTCCTTGATTGTATTAGGTGTTGATCCTAAATATTATATAGATGAAGTCCTGTGTTGCATCTGCAGGGCCACAGTTGTTCCGTCCTCTTGGGTTTGTCTTGAGAGTTTCTGTGTTGGAAAAATCTCTATCTCATAATCCCTTAGTTTAAGATTTCTTTTAATTCCGCAAAAGTGAAGTGCTTAAGTTCCTCCAATACAATTCACCTCCCCCTTGTATTGTTCAGTCGATCCAACAATGTTTAAGGAGAGAAGAGGGATAGAGAGAAATAAAATAATCGAACCCACATATTAGAGAGAAAGGGATAGAATATATTGACTAAAGTGGAAAGGATGAAAGTAATTTGGTATCTTCAAAAAGGAAWATAATGTAAGTAATAAAGAACAGAGGAAGTATAAACTATTGTCAGGTAATAAAATACTCCATCCGTCTCACAATTCTCGCAACATTTATTATTTTCATCCGTAACGTAATTCTCGCAACACTTGTACTTCTTTCTATATTTGGTTATTTTTTTAGTTGGAAAGTTACCATTTTCCCCTTACTAATATCCCTAAACAACACTTAATCATTACTAATATCCCCTATTACTCCCATTTACTTACCCAAACACATTCACTAATTCACACACCCACCCCAATTAAATCCTAATTCACCCCCAAATCACTTCATCTTCTTTCTCTCTTCCTAACCCTAGCTCCTTCTCTTTCCTCAATTTYCTTCTTCCRTCATCGCCACGACCCACCACTACCCCTCACCGCTKCCCCTCGTCTTCGGGACCCACCAACAATAGCAACGACGTACATATCGAATGGCTTCGAATTGGTTTGTGGCTTCAAGTTATTTGTAGTTCACATAATTAAAAGAATTTGGGGATTAGGGTTTGTAGATCTGGGTCGTGGCTGTGAATTGGTGTGTAGTGGGCAGTTGTTTCGAATTGGTGGTTTTCGATCTAGTTTTGAATTGGGTCGTTGGGCGGGTTTGGGTTGGTGGCTTCGAGTGGTCGTTGGGTTGGTTTGGGTTGGCGGCTTCGAGTGGTTGGTGGGTCGCGTGGGGGCTGGGTGTGATGGGGCGCGTGGTTAAGTTGATGGTGCAGTGCGTGGTTGTTGTTTTTTAGTAAGGATAAAAGAGTCTTTTCACACTCTTAAATATACTTAAACTTATTTATTCCAAGTTAATTTTTCCTAATACCAAAGTTGCAAGAATAATGCGACGAACGGAATATAAAGTTTCTACAATTAGAACATTATTATACATACACATGGCTTAATGGCTATGCTGCATACATATAACGGTGAAATGTAAAAGGACTAACAATAGTACATTATGAGTACATGAAATCGTACATCGAAAGTTAGAATTGAGGGATTGAATTGACCAAATCCACTCATATTGTTTTTTTCTTTCTACTTTATCTGTTTAAGTGAAACGATTATTAACAATGAAAATTTTTCAATTATGTACAACAAATAAAATTCTTTTCTTTCTTTTTGTTCATCTCGTTTATCTCTATCTCTCTTCACACTTTTCGTTTTCTCTCTACCTTTTCATACTCACAATAGTTTTTACTAAGAAACATGCAACTACATTTGTTGCATGTGATAAAAAACACAAATGACACATGCTTAAATTTTTAGCACAACCTCAACACAATGAATGACAACAAAAACAAGATGAAACCACGAAGAAGAAGCGGGGGGTGCTTCTGGTGTTCCTTTTGTTGGCGTGGACACTTCTTGCTCGTTTAGCAATGTATTCTTCTTTTGTTGATCGCCTCGAGCATGACCTGTGCGCCGAATTACTGATTTTATCTCTACCAATTTCCGCAAGCCTGTAATTTTATTTAGTTATTAGCAAGCCATGACAACGATCATTTATAATACAAAACATTTAAACATAAGACAAGGTTTGTGTTAATCACTTGGGAATTTTTGTCGAAAACTACCTTCAAAATCGCGATTTTGTGAGAAACAAACCACCTTATAAAGTGTTCAACAAAGCATACAAGTTCACTTACACGGGAAATGCGAAGGACTGTCCACTAGTATCTGAATGGTGTGATCACAGTTTGCTAGAGGTGTATTGTCATCTGATGGAGAAGTCGAAGGAGAAGATATTTCTCTTTCGAGTGATCATCTTTTTTTTCCTCTAACATCGAATCGAAAACTTCAGTGACTTGGATTTGATTAATGTTGTGATCTTCTTTCTCGTCTTTCTCGGAAGAAGTGGTAGTCAATGTCTTGAAAAAATGAGCTGCTATGATTTTCTTCCCGGGTTTAAGCGTTTCCGGGGATGAAAGGGGTGTTTCTCTCCCTTAGGCTTTTGTTCTCCCGATTTCGACACGTATATTGGCAATGGAGGATGGGAGTTCCCCTGATTTAGGTAACTCACTCGGCCCATATAGACTCAACTTCACCTGATTTTAACAACCAATTAAATGTTCGCAGAGTGAAGCTCATGTTCCCTGCATGAATACTAAACAATGACTCGTTTGAAGCTACACTCCATTCTGGATTTGACTTATTACTTGCAAATACATATGATGGAATTCGATATTCGGAATTAGCATCACTAGCTCGATCCATCGATTGGATAGGTGGCAACTCTAATGGCAATGGATCACCTAACCTGTATATGTTCAACTTGTTCATAGACCCTGCTATCAACAATAACAAAAAAAAATGCAATTACTAAAGCATTTCATTGTATCCATGCAAACTCCAAAAACTTACAACAGTCACAAAAAATGCTCACGAATACGAATGAATGTGAGCCCACTAGTTTTATTTTATTTTACTTTTTTTAACAAAATATTTATTAAATCTCCTTAAATAAATCATATTTGCTTTTGTTTTTGAGGTTGTCTAATATTGTTTTTTCAAATAAGGAAAGATCATTTGCAATCAAAACAAAAGCAAATATTGATATATTTAAGGAGATTTGATAAATATTTTATTAGAAAAAAGATAAAATAAAACTAGTGATTCACATTCATCCGTAATGGTGGTCTTTTTTGGACGACTGTCATAAAGTCATCCATGCAAACTCCCACAACAGACTGTTCATTCACTAAAGTTGGTGAGAACTCATCGTAGTAGAACAAAAAAACCAAGGCATTTCATTGTACATGCGTCGTTGTAAACTTTGAGAAACTGTAAACTTAACCGTAATGTCGTTTGTCTACTTGTTTTGTTCATCAGAAGAAAATTAGTTATTGACGATCGTTCGACACCGAGGAACAGATGAACAAGACCTTAGTCATCATCCGACATAGATTGTTCATCGTCTTCTTTAAGGGCTTATCCTCGTTATCAATGTCGTTATGATTCTCCATCGTTCGATCCGACGATTTGGTTCCTTCGTTGGGACTTTGCACTACTACCAACTAGAAAAAGAAACATGAAACACGATTGTAAACGTCTCATATGTGTCTGAACTAAACTTACAGTACAATCAATCATCATAGTTTAATTTGAACTCCAATTACAACAAAATTTTAAATTAGTTCTACTACATAAAATATCAGTTGATTATTTTATTTAAATTAATGTTGACAATTATAACACATGTTTCCAAGAAGTTGTATGGCTACAAAACAAATGATAAAGAAGTACTAGTTTGCCAAAGCATTTAATAATTACTATATTATGAGCCACGCTGAAGTGAAAATGGTTAACACTTTTTTTTGTTGTATTGAAAACTATTATTCCGATTCCATTTATTTAAGTTTTTTTTTTAAAAAAAATTAATAAATAACTTCCCTCTGATCCAATTTAAATGCTACATTTGTTTTTTGACATTATTCCACGTATTGTAGTTGACCGTATTTATTTTTATAATACACAAATAAACGGAGTCATGTGTGATCTAGTTTGATTGATCTCGACGAATACTTTAATTTAATATAATTTTTATTATTCATTGTCTATGTATAACTTAAGATTAAAACATTTAAAATGTATCAACAGTGGAAAAAGCAAATGTAGTATTTAAATTGAATCAGAGGAGTAATATATACAGACTTTGAAAAAATAAAACATAAATCCAATATAACAATTATATGAATTATCATGAGTCATGTTATTGAGAATAATTTGTGTGTCATTTTCTATACGAGAAGTCATTGATTCTTTCTACTAAAAATAGTGAACGAAATCTACAAATCACTCATTTCATTAGTCCAAGTAGAAATGAAGGTCAGAATTACGAGGACAATCATGTCATCGTCACATGTTTTTCTTCACACTTGATACTTGATTATCTGGTTTGAATATATGACATTTTGATTTTTTGACAATTCGAGTTGTGATTCAAATAAAGAATTATCATATATACTTCAAAAAATATATGAAGTAGAGAGTCAATTATGCACAAGGAAATATCTTCTCGGCTTCATTACATCTCTACTTAAGTTTAAGTTATAAAAGTTTAATCCTAAGGTCAACGATTAACACATATAATAATATAAATAAGGTATGATAATAATATCCATCTCTTCTTCTAATGATGCTAAACTTTTCATATTTTCTGAGATTGAGAAGACGTGTTCTAACCAACTACCTTACCCCTTAGACCTCTAAAAACTTGTTTGCTTATACAATCAATCATTTTCAATCAACTTGTTTTAAGATTAAGACTTCAATTGGGAATCGAAAACAAGAAACAAGTCTAGTGAACAAAGTTTATCACATTCGAAATTATTCAACAAGTATCAATTGTGGCAATAGTTCAATTTGCAAGATTTATGATCCAAGAATGAAACAAGATTTGTCCTCAAAATAATTTGCACCAAAAAGAAACATCTATACTTGCACAAACTCCTATTTGATGAAGATTGGCTAATGGGTGTTCCTACTCCTTCTTGGCTTCATTCAAACAAATTTTTATTTTTAAAGGTTTTTATGTTAACACATTGTCAATAAGGGAAGATCACAAAACTTCCAATGCAAACAATTAGGATAATTGTCATCATATGTTAAATTGTATGGTACAACTGATTACATCTCATACAATTCAATCACAATCATTGTGTTTCATTTGCATAATAATTGATTTATTTACAATATGACATTTTCATTTTCACATATGATCCTTTAACATATATTACGAAGTATATTATATTGATAGGGCATATATGTGATCCTTTGATCAATAGTAAAATATTAGATTAAAATAAAAAGGAACAATAATGATCAATCTTCAAACTAAAATGGATACTTATATTCAATAACATAGCATAATTATATAAATAAAAAACCAACAATTTTGGTACACATATATACATATTAAACTGATAATAAAATTGAAGAAATRAAAGCTTACTTAAGATTGTTGCTCAATTCCAACAAAAATTTATTAATGATCTTGTCACTTGTATGATGAAATGACAACTGATCRTGATCTGAATCAACAGGTTGAATTTGTTGAATCTAGAATTATTTTTTCATTGAGAATCCGGTAAATTTTCTGGGAATTGAGAAAGAAGAGGAACAAATATTAGCTAAAATTAGGTATATGAGTGCAAAAAAATAAGACAAGAAATGAAACATTGAAAGCATTATGAAACAAAATTATGACGATTTTTTCTCTCTCCTTAAAGCAATATAACAACCAAAACCTAACCTCAACATTGCATTATTTGGTTGCTCTTTTTTGTCATGTTAATCAACCAACTCAGTCTTATGTGGTTTTCTTACACTTTTTTCGATTTTAGTCTAAAATTACAAATAAAATATAAATTAAAATAAAATTAGCAAGTTTAGTCAAATTGATAAAAATAACTTCAATTTGTATATATATTTATCCTTCCATAACACAAGAACAATACATTTTCAAGTTTGATTTAGTACGTTACGAAGTATTAGAGATGATCAAGAGTGGCCCGACCTGGTTCGCTTGCAAAATAATGCAGGTTTGGGTAACAATATTTCGGCCTGTATTTTGAAAATATATGGACGGGTTTTGGACAAGAAAAGGTGTTATGTTTAGTTATTTTTTTTTGTTGGCCCGCAAAGTCCGCACTATTTTTTTACGAGTTTGGGCAAGTTTTTCTTGGCCTGCATCCAAGCTCGGCCAACCTGGCTCGCCTACATGTACCCTAAAACTCCTCATAAGCCCGACCCAGCCCGTACTTTGATCACCTCTATGAAGTAGTAGCACATGTAGGGTACAATCAGTTGTATACCTGTATCCAATCCACACACTTTTTTTGTTCACCGAGAATTGTAAATGAACAGTTTTTTACACATGAACACAAATAATCGTTGTACGGTCAGTTGTACTATACGATGACAACAATGTGCCATAACAAATGCATCGCAAACACAAAACTGTTGAGAAATTATCAATTATTGGTGTGCTAATTATCAATGTAATTTACTAGAGGTCAATAATTATTACCTTAGTATAAAACAATAGTAAAACATGTGATTATAATCAATCTTCGRCCCTGTTCTTGTCAACTTATCTAGATAAGTTTCAGAAAAAAAACAAGTTCATTTCAGAAAAAATAAGTTCAATCCTTAAGAAATTTGTTAAGGTTTCAGTAAAAATAAGTTCAGTTTGGTAAAATTAAAATAAGTTTAGTTCAATTCAGTACCAATGAGTTGAGTTCAGCATAAATAAGTTCAATTTAACAAAATTCAGTTGACGAGAACAAGGTCTTCATTGCCTATAAATATGGCTTGTGTAGAAGCAGTATATACACTACTACAACTACAAGTAATAATATAACTCTCATACTTCCTCTATACTTCTCTTACTACTTCTCTTAATATTCTAGTAATCTTTTTGAAAGGATTACTAGTAAAATCTTGTTCTTGTATCACTAATCAAACAAGCAAATTCTCACAAATTCCTAACACGTTATCAGCACGAGTTCGTTCTCTAAAAGGTAATAATCTAAATTTACTTGGGGATGTATGCTCTATAATTGCCGATTATTCAGATCTTCTATACTCCATATAGAAACTCAAAATGATGCTAATTCTACTTGAATCTATACCTATTATATTAAAAGTCTCTCCTCAGCTAACACAAAGATGACATCCATGACTTCTTATAAATCACTCTTTTGACAAGATTACTATTTTCTCACAATGACATCTCATGTTCAACAATTCTCCTAGTAAATTCAACCTATCATTTTATATAAGCATTTGTTTATTATTTTTTTCTAATCTATTTAAATTTCTAACTCATAATCTATTCATTGTCTGTTAACCAAAATTTGGTCCTTATTTAAACAACAATGAAGTTCATGGATCAATCGGGATTTTGGATATAAAGTGCTAATAAAGAAGAATCAACGAATTAATTTAAAGTAAGACAAAAAAATAAAGAGCAGAATAAGAGTGATTGTATTATAGCAAATGAATCATGTGTGTATACAAAGTGAGCTGCCATTTTTTTATATACTAGTCTCAATATGACAATTACATGCATTATTTTTATTCTCCTTAATTTGTGTTCCTTAATTACTCCTTTATTGTTTGGTTGTAACGGTTGGACAGTTGTCTTTTAGATGATTCCCTTGATTCCTACGTCATTATTGCTCATCACTCCTCCTTTCTAATGGCTAGTAACCGCACTTTAATTGCCCATAATTCACTTCTTAATATATTGCAATCGTCATCTTCAATTGCTCCCTTAATCTACTCTTATTATGACTCATTGTATTACTAATTTTCTTTGGCTCACATTGTCCTCGGTTATCTTTAACTTCTCCCTTCATTCATTTTTATTAATTTCATAAATATAATGTCCACAACAATATTTCAACACATTTAATTTATACTATATTCATTCTTAGTATTTTAGAAATGTTATTCGAAATGACACTTTTTAGAAGTGACTTTAGTGAGAAATAATGACCTCATAATTTTATTTTCGAGAAAAAGGATTCTTTTTGTGACAATTCGACCAGTTTCCCGATGTTGATTAGCTCGTAAAAATCCTAAGATGTGACACATAGGAAAATACAACCTTTATGTTAAAAGACACGTGATAAGTATTCTTAAACTTTTTTTCCATACTATTTTTCACACGTTGGTCATTTCTTTTTTCATGTTATTTTATTCAATATTTCAAAAAAATCATACAAAAATAATGTGCAATTATGAAATATCACTGTGCGTTGCACGGGTTTAAAAACTAGTTAATGTTAAATATATTCCACCTGTTATGAAAAATCTTTACTCACTAAATGTTGCAAAATATATACTACCCTATTCTTTTAGTGCAACAAAGTTATTTTCACGTAATTAAGAAGAGAATTTAACAATGTAAACGAGCAAATTTTCCAAAGTTATTTTAACACAATGAAGAATCGATTATAACTTCATTGTGTTAAATTTTTCTTGATGAATTGCTCGTTTACATTGTTAAATCTCTTCTTTAAAATACGTGAAAATCATTTGTTGCCACTAAAAAGAATCGGAGAAGTATATGTATTAAGTTTGTTGACTAATCTGGTATCATTATGCTATGATGGATTTAAATGACTATTACTAATCTTTCCTAAGTAAAATTTGGACAATGTATATGACTTGACTTTGATCAAATCTGATCATTCCATATATGACTTGTCCTTTATCATCTATATGAACAAAGTAGTTTTTTTCATGCAAAGTACTTATGCATTATAATACAAGGGAGTAAACTCTTTTCTCATCATATTGTTTATTAATTCTCGTGTTTTATTTACATTATATGTTCATTATTGTTTTCGTTTTACTATTGTATTTTTTTAATCTATAGTAACTAGCTAACACTATTTAATGTATTTATGTCCAATACAAAAACTTTTATAACCAAGTTACGTAAACTCTTTCTTTTGCTACTATTGCATGTCATATAATTTTGACTAACTATTTTGTCTCCATACTACTTTTTTTGCATTATTTTCTAGTACTTTACTAACATTATGATGTTTCTTTCTATAAAAGACAGTTAAACTATATCATGTACCATAATGTTTCATATAAATTGCACGTGCCTTTGATAGCTTCTTCATTTTGATCTTTACACCGAGACTAAAATAAAAAAATAAAATAATAAAAATGAAAAATGATGTATCTTTTATGCATGATACATTCAATTTTTGTTTTTGAACCCAAAATTTTTATACTGATCAGAGAGTTCGACCACTAAGCTTCATTCCCAGTGTGATATCTTTTGCAACTTTAAACTTATGAAACTTTTTTTACCATTGATTTAAAATGTTACAACATTTATTCGGACCGCGGATACAATATTTTGAACAGTTAAGGTTTATACTCCTACTTATTTCTACCACTACATACAATCACACCTCATCCTTACCTTACTCTCCACTAACTCATATTCCTTCCAATCCCTTAAAATTTTGGACCAYCATGGCTTCCACCAACAACCAGCATAATTCTTCTTCCTCGTTATCATTTGAAGAAAAATCTAAGGCAATTAGAGTTTTACTTGTTTTTAATAGCCGCATTATTTGTATTAGTAATAGTCATCATGTTTTAATTATATTAAATAAATACAGTAGATGTTAGTTTTTACTTTAGTGCAAAATGCACATGTTTCTTGTTTTTTAGTTAATTAATGTGAAATTTGCATTTTGTAATCTTACRATGGATTAAATGTTATATTATATCAATAATATTTGTGTGATCGAATCTCCATTTATCCCTTTTATTTATGCTCGTTTATGCTTTTGATAATAAATCAGGGGGATCGAGGTGATGAAATATAATTTATAAGGATTTATTATCATAATCTAATAAAATAAATTGAATTGTAGTTATCTCATAAAAAAACAATTCGATGCCTTGGAATTGTCGAGAACAAAATACTTTGAATGGAAGGTAGATGCAGAATTTTATTTAAAGGCACAAGGTTTGGAGCATACAATTCTTGATACTAGTACCCTTGGAGATTATCCTCCCTCTTACCAAGAAAATGCCAAAGTTTTGGTGTTCTATGGGCACCACTTGCATGAAAGTTTGAAATTTGAATATTTATTTGTGGATGATCCCAAACACTTATGGGATGATTTAAATGATAGATATGGACACCAACAAATGGTGCTCCTCCCTAAAGCAAAATTTGAAYGGACTAATTTACGATTTCGAGAATCAATATTTCAAAAGCGTCAATGATTCCACCTCAGCCTTACACATATTAGTGTCCATGCCGAGACACTGTAGTGAAAATATCACTGAAGCAGATATGATTGAGAAAACATTGAATACATTTCATGCAAGTAATGTAATTTCACAAATACAATAYCGTGAAAGTAGATTCACAAAATTTTTAGATCCRATGTCGGTATTGTTAGTCGATGAACAAAATAATGATATCCTTCTCACGAATCATAATATGAGATCAACTAGGTCACAAGCTATCCATGAAGCAAATGCCACAAAAACTCTAACATACCGCGCGAAGCAAATTGTAGGTGTGGGCCTTTAGCGGGCCTGTCCTACGTCGATTGTGTTTATGGGYTTAAGYCATAGAAACCGTATGTGAGTGCGTTGGGGGAGTGTTCTCAAGTGAGAGGATCGCCACCGTGCCTATACAGGTTTATCACAGATGCTCGAAATATTAGTGCCAAAATAATT
>SNQN01010237.1:4034-21534 GCA_008642245.1 Bassia scoparia
CAAGCACTGCAGCCGGAGCCATGCTCGCCCATGAAATAGATGGCAAGGAAAAGGTTATCTACTACCTTAGCAAGAAGTTCCTTCCCTACGAGGAACGATACTCTGCCATAGAGAAACAATGCTTGGKTTTAGTGTGGGCATCGTGAAGGCTCCGACACTACTTGCTCACACATAACATACACATTGTATGCAAAGGGGATCCTCTAAAGTACCTCTTTGAAAAGCCAGCAGTCAACGGACCCATGTCTAGGTGGATGGTTATGTCGCCGAATTTGACCTTAAGTTCGTGCCTCAAAAAGCCATCAAAGGTAGCATTGTCTCTGAATTCCTAGAAGACTCTCTAGACAAAGTCCTTCCTGAGGACTTTGACTTTCAAGACGAGGAACTAATGATGGCTGAGGAATACAATTGGTCATTATAATTCGACAGTGCATCTAATAAAAAAGTATGCGGAGTTGGAGAGCTTCTAATCTTACCATAAGAGGAGCACACCCCAATCTCCGTAAAACTCGACTTTGATGTCACTAACAATGCCGCAGAGCATGAAGCATGTATTCTGGGATTACAGGTCATTGTTGCACTTAACGTTAAGAAATTGCGGGTGTATAATGATTCCTCACTCATCATAAACCAGATTTTAGGCCGATGGAAGGTACGAAGTGAAAGCCTTGCTCTGTATCCTACCTTGAAAACATTGCATCCCAGATAGACAAAGTCAAYTACACTTACTTACGGCGCGAAGACAATCAATTCGCAGATGCACTAGTAAAYCTCGCATCCATGGTGCGAATTCCTAATTCAGTGACACAAATGCCTCTAGTCATTGAACGAAGGCAAGAACCGGCTTATGTGTACACTTTAAATGAAACAAATGAGGTGCCCAACCTCGATTTAGAAGAGCCATGGTACACCGACATGAAGAGCTACCTAGGAACTGGTTAGTATCCCTCTAATGCAACAAAAAAGCAACAAAGACCTTTGAGGCATTTTGCYTCTCAATACCTGCTCCAAGGTGGAGAACTTTACAAACGCCACTACAACGACCTTCACTTTCTTTGCACTACTCAACAGGCAGGAAAACCGATCATGGAGCACATACCATGACAAAGTTTGTGGCATTCATATGAATAGGCAGGCTCCTGGCCCATAAGATATAAAATTGGGGTTATGGACACACAGTGGAAATGGATTGCATGCACATGTTCATACGTGCGATACCTACAAAATACTCCAATGCGCAGCTGTTCTCCGTCCTCCTATCGACATTTGTCTCTCATGACCTTTTCAACTTGGTAATAGACATAATAGGAAGGATTACGTGCCGGGCAAGGAGCATGAATTCATATTATGGCATAGACTAACTCACAAAGTGGGTCGAAGCAGAATCATATGCAAGCTTCAAAGCTAAACAACGTGGCAAAAATCATCAAAACCATCATTTGTCGCAATGGATACCCTCATGAAATATTAGTCACTACTACATAATAGCTATAACACTTAATAAGTGCTAAGGCATACATATGTTGCAAAAGGGCTATAGAACAATTTTTCCAAGTAGTGCAATAAGTTCAAGTTGTGATGCCTATTGCAAAATACATGTATATGCACGCTTTGCAAAAATTTGCAGGATTTTGTCAATTGCAACTAAATGCAACGCTTTGGAAGCATACGTTTTAACATCTATAGCTACACTTTATAATGTTGCATAATCATAATTGCACATTAAGTTTAGCAACACTCTTACGACTTTAAACCTTTATAATTCGCAACTTTTTTTTTTCATCTTTATCAAACTTTAGACTTTTCAACCTATTAATGAACACTTTATAATTCTTATGCAACACTTTTAGAATTTAAGCTTTAAAATTGCAACACTTTATAACTTTACACAACACTTCTTATTTTTAAAACTTTATAATTGCAGCACTTTTTTTAATCTATGTAGATATAGATTTTAAACTCATAAGTGCACGTTTTTTTCATTTTTTTGCAACACTTTCTTAACAATTCATTTGAAATCATGCAACACTTTTACTTGTCATTGCATCATTAATAACAAATAAATAGCCAATATATAGCATTTTTCTAATATGATCAAATTCCTACAATCATTGTAAGTTTTTATGCATTAATTAGCTTCTTACAAGTCATGTATTGTACCAAAGTTGACATACAGCACTGGTTTCATGTACAAAGTACATGTATTAACACTTGAAAAGCAAAGCCTGAATGATGTTTTATATCATAAAAAGACCTGTACATTCACGAGCACTATCATAAACCTTCCGATCAAATTTGAAATAGCTCATATCCTGTGATATGAAAATTCGATTATTAGTATATAGAAACAATTGATTTTGAAAAGTGTAGTTTAGTAAACTACCATAAAACTATCTTCTTCACTTAGCATCAGAAAAAATAGAACAAAACGGTAAATACAGCAAGTCCAAATTTAGCTGATTAGCAGTTAGACATAAATAAATAAAAATGGCCTCGTGATTTTTTTACTCATGTTTCCAAAATTTTCAGCCTCATAACATACCATTTCTTTCAAAATTCATAGCATGAGAGATCCTCCAACCTACACTCATAAAAATAAAGAGTGAAACAATCCTCTAATTCACCAACTATAGTCCAATTTAATTTGTAATCGATCATACTTACAACCCTTAGATTCTGCTTGTATATATCAGTATTTCTTTAATTCTTCTTTTGTGTTCGATGATTCTTGTCATCTCATTATCAAGTTCAGAATTGTTAACTAATTATAGTTAAAAATAAAGAATTGCGCAATCAGGTACGGTGGCAGGGGTGCTAAAAGATTCTACTGTTAGTTATTGATAAACTAATTAATACAATTTTTCGGGGGTTCAAACCTTCAGCCTCTATTTTCATCCTGTAACTAATGAATGGGCAAAGATCTTACATTAGACTTATCTTTACATCATATCTCTAACTGAATAATGCTACTTATGACTGAAATTGCATCCTAGTAACATCTATATATTCATACAGTGTAATTCTCATTAGTAACAAGCAAACAACTTAATCTATTGTGATGCATATGCACCTTCAAAACGGGGCAACAAAGGCTCTTAACTAACCTGTGAGATAAAGTTCAAAAGAATCATCGATCCATCTCTAGAAATGATAACATCCGCAGCTCCATATGCCAGAACGCTATGACCTTTTAAAAATGTAGATCATATTTAGATCATGTACAAACGAAGCAAGCGCATATATGATTTCAAAAAGGAACTAGGTGTCGTGAAGAGAACATTGTAACATAACTTCTACCATATATATATGAATGAATTGAAAGGGTTTGGATTAGTGCATAATCAATAACCTAATTAGAGTGCATATTTTTCCTAAACATAGTGCATAGGATTCGTATATATACTCAAATTAACAAACATATTTACAACACTTGTAAAACCCTTCTAGAATTTGATTTCCTGAAACCCTTTTATATACAAGAATATGTTTTCGGAGATTTTGTAGTTCCTTTAGAGAGAAGAGATCAAATCAGACAGCAAGAACTATTAAGAAATATCAAAGCCAAATACATCTATCAGAGTCTCTTTTTCGGACACAGATCATTTAACTCATAATCCTTGATGTAAGACATGGCAAAAAAAAAGCAAATAACAATTATATCATCATTTTTTAGAAGGCATGAAAAAAATACTTCAACTGATTAAATTATCCAAGATAACAAAAAGAGTTGATTGCAAAATGCGGAACAATTTCATATATCAGCAAGATAATGCGAAGATCGTTCTCTAATATTACAACTGCATTTACATATTGTTAAGCAGCGGGCTATTTTACTATACTATATACATCAATCTTCCCAAAAAATTTCCCCTCTAGAGATATATAATGCCCCCCAAAGAGGGATTCCCTTCAGCTCTGAGATTTCTGATTTATCAATCAATCATTATCACATCCACTACATAACTGCACCATCTATATTTTCAAAAACGGGTGACAGATTCTCACATATTGCATGCACTATGAGCAGTTGACTATAAAATTTTCCATTTCAGGAGGATAAGACTTTTAAGATACCTTGTATCAATTAAATTCTTTGTCTGTGTTTCTTGATGAACGATCATGGGAATGATATGTAGACTTTTAATATATAACAAACACAATTAACTCTAGTCGACAGAAATCCCTAATTTAGAAATACCTCACCCCTAAGGTACGAAAATTCCTAAATTTTGAGTTTAATTCTAAACCATTCATTAGCAATTAGCACAGAACAAATATTTGAACAAACAATTAGCAATTATACAAAATTCAGCAAATTAATCATAAATCAAACAAATTGCAGATTGCAATCCAAAACAAATTGATTGAACAAAAATAAATTGACAAAAGAAATAGGACACGAAAAATACCATTACCACCACCTCTGATTCGCTCCACCGCCTACAGCCGCCGATGGTAATTCGCCGACCAAAATCTTCAATCGCCAACCCTCACTGCTGCTATTTCGCGCACTCGTCCCTGCTAATTCGCCCAAATTTTGATTGATATTGTGTTTGATTAAGGTTTAATTTTGTTGTTTGATATTTTGTGGAATTGGGTTTAATTGGATTTGGTTATTTGAATTGAGTTTATCGACATTGCTTCTCTCTTTTTTCTTTGTTTTGGATTTGCTTTTTCTCTCTWAGCTGCTGCCTCCCTTTCGGACGCCTTATTTGGTTGTTGTTTCTCTTGTTGCCATGCGTGGCTGGAACCCTTGTTATTTATGTTAGATTGTGATTTCAACCTTGATGGGTTTTTTCAAGGCTGAGTTATGAATGAATTCCCCTTCTATTTAAAAAAAAAAAGGGGTTTGCCTTTACGTGTGATTTTTTTTAGTTTTCAACTTGTGAAAATTATACGGGAGGGAAATATGGGCGGAACAATTTTTGTTGTGAAAATTTTATCAATTTGGACTTAGACAACGAGTTTAATGTAGCTGTTGCAGTAGACCAAAAAAGCGTTGCCTATTATCAAAACCGTTGCAATTAAGCATTGCATAAAATAAAACCGTTGCTAATAACCGTTGTATTTCATGTAACTATTGCAATTAATCGTTGTATTAGGTTTTTATTTATTAATTAAATGAGTTAGTCTCCAACTTTAAATTAGTCGATATTTTTCTCATTTTTTACAACTACTTACCAGCCTTAGCATTTGCAGTCGCTAACTTAGAGACTATCAGTCTTCACGGTCACAATTAAGATTTTTAACGACTGATTTTTGTGTCAATTGCTAAATTGGCTTTTTCTTGTAGTGATATGACCTTTTTTCTACTATTGTCAGCTTTGTGAGTGTGAGTAGGCGGCACTCATGAGTAGTGGCAATGTGTGAAACTGTGAATGTCTGAGTTTTTTTTCATTTTGTCTAATATGTGATATGTGTGTGTGAAATTTGGTAAAGGCACGTTTTTTAATTTTCATCTCCCCCTTTRACTCTTGTTTTGGATTTATTTCATATATTGCAACGTTCAAGAAAGTGTTGCCAATAAATATATTGCAACGTTTTCAAGAAAGTGTTGCCAGTAAATGTTGCCAAAATCATACAAATGCAACATTTTAGCATAAATGTTGCTTAAACTAGGTAAAATGTTGCATTCAATTGTAACACGTAACGTTTTGAGTTAAAGTGTTGCAACATTCTATTAATTGTAAAAATATGCAACCCAAATTAGAAGTGTTGCAAGTAAACTATTGCTATAGCCTACTTATGTAGTTGTGAGTGACAATGGCACCCACTTTCAAGCGAAGTGCGCGGATCCGATTGCCAAATATAGAATCCAACACAACAAGTCATCACCTTACAGGCCTCAAGCCAATGGAGCAGTTGAAGCAGCCAACAAAAGTCTCAAAACATTTATCTCTAAGATGATGGAAAATTACAGAGATTGGCCGCAAAAGCTACACTTTGCTCTATGGAGTTATAGGACCTCTATTCACACTTCAACAGGGGCTACTCCTTTTTCACTAGTATATGATGCTAAAGCTGTTCAACCAGTAGAACTACAGATCCCATCTCTATGCATTGTCATAGAAAGTAAGCTCCCAAAAACAGAATTGGTAAGGGCAAAATTCGACGAGTTAGCTTTGCTCGACGAAAAACGACAGGCAACTTTGCATCATGTGCAAGCATAKTAAAAGAGGGTCGAACGGTACTTCAACCGACGAGTCAAATCACGAGGCATCAAAGAAGGTAAAGCACTTCGCAAGACAGTCCTTGATCCTCGAGGCAAATTCCGTCCCATTTGGGCAAGTCCTTAAATTGTCAAGAAGATCTTACCAAAAGGGGCAGTTCAACTAATGGACATGAACGGTGATGATTTCTACAACCTCACCAACTTAAACCAACTCAAGAAGTCTATGTCTAAGGCCTGCACTCGCACCGTATTTCAACGATACAATAGCACCATGCATTAGAACTATGGATGGCCTGATTCTTTATGGGATACGAAGGCAACCTCGCCTTGAGGTTCGGCCACAATAACAAGTGCCCTACTTGTTTTGGACTAGTAAGTGAACAATAGTAAAGCGACAATTGGACGAAGTTTTTCTTTAACATGCTCGAATTAAACAACGTATAAAAGCAATGCAAGGTTGTAATTTATTACTACTTGTAACTAAAATTGAGCAACTACAATACAAAAGAAAATTTCAAGCTCCAAGTTCACTTATTACATGCAAAAGCGGCTCGCAGGCAAGTCACTTTATCAACTCAAAATAAATAAACATTAAGTTAAACAAGAGTTGTGGAAAAAAAGCAATCACTCCTTCCTCCCCTCTTCTTGCTCCTTGGCGTCATCCTTCTTTGCACCCGAGCTCTCACCTTTAGGCTTCCTCACCCATTGGCATCTCTTGGGTCTATCCTTCACTTCAACCTTCCTCTTTCCTTTGGCATAACCTCCTAACACTTTCTTAGGCCCAAGTCTTCTTTCAGCAATATTTGAGTCAATCCTCAAAGGAGGAAGTCTTTCGAGCCTATTCCAAACTGGCACCTTCTTAGGATCAAGTCTATACTTTGCAGAAATAGCTCAAGACTTAGCAGCATGGGTCTCAGTAGAGTCATAGTCCAGTCTCTTACTCTTAGCATGGTCCTTCTTTTCTACACGTCTTTCCTCAGCATGGCTCATAGCATCAATGGCATTCATCCAGACACGATAATGAGCAGAAATCTTGTGGTCACCTCGAGGAAATGGGGTCACCTCAAGTGTAAAATGGGATTCCCAATACTTTTCCCACTCTATCGCATTGCCCAAATGCAAACACTTGTCCTCAGGACGAACCGTGTCAACTGCGGGAATAAGTTGAAATTTCCCGAATTGCCTTATCACCCTCGAAGGGAAATAAAATGTRAACGTGGTCAGGCTAGCCACACGCACATACAGAGACAAGTGAGTATGCACCATACTCCTGATACCCCACCAAGGGACGGTCCACCGCACGACAATACCACAAACAACAAGGATAAGAATCCACTCAAGTTGAGATTTGTTGACATGGACCCTCTTACAAGAGAAGAATCTCTTAGTAGAATATTTGACAGGATTCAAGGGCGCCTCAACAAGGCTCAAGCGCTCCATCAGCCAAACCAATCAAAAATAGCAGCATGTACAATATTCAGTCATTGCATCAATAAACAAGCAATAATATTTGTATAAATGCACTATTTTGCAAATATTCAAGCAAAATATTGTACCTATAGCTAAGCGGGGCATCCAGAAAAAGGCGCATGCACATCCTTCTTAAGGCGATCAAGCACCATGAACAACTCCCCCGTGCACAACAGCATAGGAGTAAGGCTAGCCACGCATTGCTCAASAATAAATATGATGCTAACATGACCAARGTTCGGCTTACCATGAACAAATAAGAAGCGCGCAAACAAGCAAATCATAATTGCACACCTACGGTAAACTCTACGGCAAAAGGCATCACTAGCAACATAATCTACTAATGTAAGCAAATCAATTTCCCGACCATGCACTATGCGTCGTGAAATAGTTGGACTAAGTCTTAAGTATCGCTCATATTCATCAACAAGGAAATCAACGGTATTAGGAATACAAGGGAGACTTACTGCAGGCAAAGCAACTATAGCACTAAGTTCCTCAAGCAAAGGAATAATTTCCTTGTCCTGAAGACGAAAACAATGCATCAACGGGTCCACGGACTAATAGCAGCATAGAGAAGGTTCCTAGCTTACGTACCTCGAAGCCAAGATAACATCGCAATTCAGCCTTGCAAGGTCCTCCTTCTCGCGAGCATCCAAGCATCAAAGCACGTCATTTAAAGCACTACCAAAGTCTCTCTCCATTTGATTTGTTGCAAAATTCTTTGAAGTAATTAAATAAATGAAGTTTTAGCAATGTAAGAGAGGTCTTAATGCACTCTTRAGGCGGTAATGACAAATTAGGGTGAGCATAAACCCCTATTTATAAGTGATTGGGCCACACAAACTTTCCAAAAATCGAGTAAAATCGGCCAGTTTTTMGGCGCAATTGCGCCCAACCTGGCGTAATTACACCTAGTTTTGGGTGATTTTGGCCGATTTTGCTTCATTTCTTTGGTCCCATGCAATTWGACACACAGTTCTCGGTTCAACCTAGGTCCTTTTGTGCATTCCCAAGGGGAAATAAATCAGCAACAACGCAAAAGGATCAATGTCATCGTAGAATTCTAATGCATTAAGCATTGCAGATAGTTAGCAAGTTMACTTTTGCAAGTCATAGTCAAAGCTCAACACTGCAAAATGAGCTATGTCTAGAGTCATACACAAGTCTAGTCAAATTTACACACGCACTCGAGTCTAGGCTAGAATCGAATTAAAGAGTCAAGTCCAATAGGTAAAAGTCAACAAATAAGTCTAAGAAGGTCTAAGCTAAGTCCTAAAATTAACAAATGCAAAGCTAGGGTCACCCCCCTTCCCTACAAGTGATAAGTACATCTATTCATCAAGACACGTCGAGAAACAAAGCGAAGCCAGCACTTGGAAAACAGACTCGTCCAGTAACTCGTTAGGGAAAGAAACTACAGAAGGGGTCCCAGGCACGGTGAACTGAGTCGAAGGTCCGGGTTGAGATCGAGAAGTCAAAGTGCCGCTCGTGAACCTTGTGCCCGACAAGGTCGAGGTCTTACCTTCGTTGGGTGCTCGCTCCATCATCACATCACCGTCATCATCAGCATCATCATCGTCATCGCCCCAATGAGATCCGCGAACTTACAAAACGAATTCTAAAACAGAAAAGGGTTCTTGACCCACAAAAGATCGAAGTTACAGACTCTACTCGATCATTGCGAGTCCATTATCAAAAYGACAACAACAAACATATTTTCGTTTTAACCCTCAGCATGAAAATTACTACATGGGTTGTTTAATAGAAATAGAGTCATATAGGACTAATTTGTTATTACGACATGTGTTGTTTAAATCCGTAATCAAGGTGCCTAAAAGCCTAATTGTCCAAGAAATAGTCTTATTAGACGTGAGAACATGTAATTTGTCGGTCTTGTTTAACACATAATAATTGTGTGATTTAAAAGCATGCAAGCATCCGAAAAGAATTAAAGTTATGCCTAAGATTGATTTAGATTCATGTCAAATATTTTGTTAATAAATATTACATGCTAATTTCATAGAAAGTCGAATTTCTAACAAACATGCAAAAGGGGGTTGAGAAATTGAGACATTAGCTTCATACTAACCTTGCAACACGGTGCTTTCGATTGAGAACTATACTTCCGACCCTTAAGAACCCTTGTAGCCTTTGAAGAACACGAATCGAACCTTAAAGAAACTTTAAAAGAGCTTTTGAAAGAACTTTAATTGAATGTGAAATGCAATTGCCTGTCATGATTTTGTGAGTGAATTTGAGAGAGTTTTTYTAGAGAGAGTATGGGACAAATCGGACATAAAGGAGCGTTATGAAGTGTGTGTATGGTACGTGGGCCGTGGGTGCTTGTATTTGTAGGAAAATCAAGCTTGGATAGCAAGGWTACTGGGCGCAATTACGCCCAGTTGAGCGCCATTGTGCCCAAGATTTCTTCCCCTCTTTGSTTGATTTTCCTGACCTCTATTAGCTTATATGTATGAGAATAATATCAGAATAAAAAATTAACTGATTCCATTCGTGCCCAAGAAGCTAGGGGATGAACCTAGACTGTCTTGGAGAGCAATCCAAGTGTGCCCGGCCGTACCATCGGGCGATTGTGGATTAAGATCTGATTCGTACCATGTCCCCGAAAACCACGACTGATTACTTATTGTGGACGTGGGGCGCATTAATTGGCACCATTGTTCGAGCGTCACTGAATAACCTATATAGGCACACTGCGGTGTGCCGCGACCCCTCAATTCCGCAACCGCAACGTCATCACTGGCGGATTCCAGGGTCAACTCCATGACGCTGAACTGGTCGCAAACGCCCCTTGCCTAAGGGGGCGAAGCCACAGTTTTCGGCTGATTCCTGGGGAATAATCCATTGGTGATGTGCGACTTGAAAGTCTCCTAGGTCCATATTCTTCAATTGGAATTTTGCCTTGTACCTTCGAAATAGGGTCTATCGTTAGCACTTGGGTATATGAGCATGTTCTATGCTCTGGAATCACCTTAAGGGGTTTTCCTTATTGCTGTGAGTTAATCGGATCACCATGGCTAATGTAAGTCTATCCCGCCCATGCCGGTATGCAACGTGTTACTCGAATGCGTGTATATAAGGGTATCTCGCATACATCACCATTAATTGGTGTGGTGAATTGACCCACTCTACTTCTAGCCATGTACCATCAGACTTAACCAGCCGACTTTTAGTTCCTTAGATCGCTGCCTTAAGTGAACTTTTGGTTTGTGCTCGATCAATGTGCTTGTTAACTTGTGACTCTTGTGTTTCAGGTCCAAATTCTCTAACTAAGCCCGACCCATGCAACTATGGTTTTTGGCTTCAAGACATGAGAGTTAATCCATTAGGGCCATTTCATCTTCATTGGTCGAACTCCATTCGACCTGAGTCTGCTTAGGTTCATCCATGCCAGGAGTCTTAATACTGACTTGATTCGCCTTCTTGAACCTTTAATCAGACTCTTAGTTCAATTCGATTCCAACTCCAAAATCCTTAGTCCTGATAGGTTCAATTCAATCTCAACCCACTTCACCAAAGCCTAACTGAATTAGTCGCTTTCACACTTACTTCGTAAGAACCTTATATACTGAACTGAGTTCGAATTAGACTCAGCCCCTAGGCCCATTCAATTTCAAGTGGCTGCTAGTATTAGAGGTCCTTATTCTGAATAGCCTCTATAGGTTCCGAATCTTTCGTTGATTCTAGCACCTTAATCAGATTTAGGTCTGCCCATTCCAAGTCTCCTTTCGAGTTTTCAATCCTTAAGTCCTCAAACTCTCGGACTGAGTTATGTTTGTCTTTAAGAGTTCTCAAAGTAGACCATTTCTCTTGTTTCTGGGTTCTAACGTGTATTCCGGTGATTTACCAGGATTAGCAAGACTCGCACTTGTCGTCTGGGGCACCAAACGGGCAAGAGTCCAACAAATCTACTCCAACAAAAGGCCATGTCTCTTGAAACCTCCATCATCCACAAAAAAAGCCTCATCCATATACCTCCTTGGCCCAACTGAAAAACATCAAACACCAACATACACATCAAACCTCGAGTCCACCCCAAGGCGTGGGTCTATGCTGCGCGCCTTCCTGATTGAGTCTAGAGCCTCCCTAGTCCATGTGTGCCCTCTGGTCCTCTTGGTCTGTAGCTCTTCCTATACAAAAGCGTGATTTCAGTTTTCATTCAGCATTAAATAATTATTTTTTGGCATATTTTTTTTCTATCATTCTAGGTCAGGTTCAACACTCATTGGCCACAATTGGTTTAACTTCAACGCTGTTCATTATAATTTGATATATGCCCCAGAGAGGCCTTCTTTCACAGCGTCCACAAAATGACCCATCCCTTCCTTCCTTTTGCATCGATCCAATCAAACCTTGCAACCTTTTGAGCCACACTATCAATTAGCTATCTTTCTTGTCATTCACCCACATTCTACCTAACCCTTTGACCCAAACGCTGGTAGGAAAAGCACAGTGCAAAGAAAGAAAAGAAAAAGAAAAAAAAAAGAGCACAAATCAAATGTATTCAATACCTATCTCAAATGCAAATCATCAAATCAAATCCACAAGTTCAGAAGCCCAATCAAACAAAAAGCAAGAAGTCGAAAGAAGCACATCGCGCCACTGTGGGTCGCTCCATGATCATCGGACCTTTCTCAACCCAAAAACCCACATATCACTTACACCAAAAAGCCCTCACACGAGGATTGTCCAATCTAGCCCAAACCCTTGTGTCTGTGATCCGTAAGGAATACTAGGATGGGTTGACTCGTTCTCGAGGTCGTGACGATCGCCGGGAGTTAGACATTAATGGATTGAGGCCTTTGAGTTGCTTTACTTGCATGAATTCGTTATGTTTTCCGTTTAGAACTGACATGAGATCATTTGAACGGGGAACATCATTGGCCAACCTCGTATCTAGCCACTTCTTGAGCCCTTAGTCAGGCAAATATTGGACCTTTATTTTCCAACATTAAGTCTTTTTGGTCACCTTCAAGGACTATTGACTCAATCCTAAGAATGTAGGAGCCACCGGCGTGACCTATTTGGTCGTACATGTCTTGGGGAACTTCATCCTATCAATCACCACCCTTCTACCAGGGCCGTTTCTCAAGTCGGGTGCGCGGCTCCGTTGGTCATCATGCTCCTATATTTCCAGTTGGGGCTTCTTGTCCTCCTCAGACCTATTTACGTGTAATCTTTGTGCTGACTCAGAGTTGGAAGATCCTTGAAGAATCATGCTGGTTGGGGGACCCATGGTCTGCGTTTCAATCACAGTCACATGTCTCGCCAATGTAGTCGTCACTCCAAAGTGTACGCTTCTCTAATAATACTCTTCAAAATGACGACTCTTCAATTTGACTTGGTACTAGGTATTAACTAGTATTCTCTCTTATTCACTGTTCTAGAGGACAGACCTGACTGGACGGTTGCTGGGTTACCAGGAATGTGCAAAGTCGACTTTCAGATAGTCTGAACTCAGACGCTGACGCGACTCTCAAATCAAGTCTAGAACCCGCCTACTGGGACTGCGTCTTGTCAAGTTCAAAGCTCCCTTCCAAATCGATGCTGAGAACAGACCTAACAGACCACTCTCAAATCAGGCTAGAACCCAGACCTAGACTAGGCTCGTTTCAGAGACGAAGACATTTCATGGGTGGTCAGGTAGCCTAGGCACAAGACTCGCTCATATCATGTCTGAACTAGACTAGCCAAGCCACTTCAAGCGCTCTGCCTCATATCAGTCTTGCAGACTAGACAAGCCCTTTCAAGACTCTCTCAAACCACGTCTAAAACAGAACGCTAGACAATGACCCTTCAATGGGCTCTCTCAAACCATGTCAAAACCAGACGTCAGGACAAGGGACTCCTTCAATGGGGCCCGTTCAAGCTAGTGGCTAGGAACGCGAGACTGTAGACAGAGCCTTGTCAGGAGATTCCGACTGCCAATCATGTCTAGAATCAGACCTGAGAGACAGACTCTTTGATAACTCTTGCAAAACTTATTCTCAAAGCGACCGTAGACATAGCCTTCCAAACTGAAAGCCTTCTCTCAGACATCAGTGATCTCTTGCACCCTCTTCTACGGAGTTCGACTCAAAGTTACGAAGTCAACATGTTCATGGCAAATTTTGCGCTTGACATAAAACGGAACCTTAGTTGGGTTCGTCCAAGGTATCCTAATCCTGAATTAGGGCTATCATTTTCCGAAGTCAATGCTCATCTTCGCGGAAAGCATGGGAGCGCGCCTGGCGATTTCTGGCCCATCAGCTGTAATGGATGACCGCTCAGGACTCAAACGACTACAAGCACATCAACGGCATGGACACGGCTAACAGGAAAAACTAACCTATTGTTTTGCAATAGGGTACGGCGAAAGGTAACTCCAGGGTCGGCAGAGGTCTAGAGTGCTCTCCGTCCGCGATCGTTCTTCTGACTTTGTCTTACGACGACTGTCGTCCTCTTCAGACTCAGTCAAAGGTGGGGCTTCTGTAGACCACCTGAAATGTGTCTCCCCTAAATGAGTAGATCCTGATGAATTACCGGCGTCTCGCTGTGTTTCGAGTCGGAAAAATCTTTGCAACTGCACGAAACGCTGGAATAACGATGCGTCTCAGATACTACAGTGCAAAGGTCCCTCACAAGAGCAAACATATTTTTTCTCGTTTCTGCTCGTAAACTCAGAATGTTTTTCAAAGGTTTTCAAACGTTACGCGCTGGCGACTTTAGTGTTTTTGTTTCTGATATGTGCGTCACATTTTTCTAATCGCGCATATTTTAAATTATTTTTTCTGATTTTTCTAGATTTTTATGAATTTTTTGCAATGTTTGAGACGCAGACATACGCAGAAAATCAAGTGATATTAAGAAAAATACTCCGGAAATACGTGGAACCTTCTAGAACATGTCTAAGAAATCCCTCTGCTTGGGAGACAAGTGTCTACAGGTGCGTCGAATCAAGGGGATACCGAATAAAATCGGAGGAAATCGGAAAATTTTTCGAGTTTTTGGAGAAAGGACGAATATACATCAGTAGCGGAATGATACGAAGATGCTGGCGATATACGCTCACCAGGAGCGTATATCACGTCCAATCCATGCTTAATACGCTCAGAACATACTACGTTTTTTGCCAAACTCACTAAGCGACAGAGAGCGATATATAACGCTGGACTGGGTCTATCGTCGCCAATGAGCGTATATTACGTCCATCCAGCGTATATACGCAGGTTCCCTTTAGCTCCAATTTGCCTGTGCCTATAATAACCCCTTTGCTTGCTACGTTCGAGACACGCACAATACACATTCATACTCACTTCGTATAACTTCCACACAGCTTGACACATCTTCTCTCCTCTTTCAAACCTCAACACATTCGTATCGAAGTTCAAAGCATCATTCTATCGATCAACA
Source organism: Bassia scoparia (assembly GCA_008642245.1). Taxonomy (NCBI): domain Eukaryota; kingdom Viridiplantae; phylum Streptophyta; class Magnoliopsida; order Caryophyllales; family Amaranthaceae; genus Bassia; species Bassia scoparia. Next base: position 19,093 of record SNQN01010237.1, read on the forward strand.
AGCGAAATAAGGTTAATCTGATGTTACTTCACCAAACCTTTCTTTTCAGCTCTTTTTCAATCATTTTATCCACTTTTAATTTGAATTACTATTATTTTGAGTTTTATCTATTAACAAGCAAGTGTAGGACTCACTCGTGTTAACGTTTCGTGTAAATATGTAGGTTTTATTTCTTTTCATGTTTCCTATGGTTTTGGCTTACATTTTATACATATGTATACTAACGCGTTTGTTATGTTCTCAATTAGCAATCTCATCGAAAGCGATTCCTTTGATTTTATATCTAACAAATTCGATGTTGCCCAATTGACAAGGTGAGGAGGATATACCATTACATATATGCCTACTAACCTTTTGTTTTCATGTCTTATGTATATATATTCTCATCACATTTGTATATATTGTTAAACAAATGGAATTTATCGTTTTCACATTAAGTCAGCATAATCTAGGCACGACCGGTTTTTCTAAGCAACTATTAAACATTGGACTAACAATCAGGATGCCTCGCTGTCATTGTTAAGTTTTGAAGTCTGTCTTGTTATAATAGCAACTCCATTAGTATGCAATGCCACTCTCAAAGTTCATCAATAGGCTCTTTTGAATTCAATATCTTATGATTATGATAAATGGACCGGTAGAAGGCCGCCATGCAGGACGATTGCGGTTACAGATTATTCGTACATTCCCCGACACCGACTGGTTCACTTGATGGACGTCTAGGGCCATTAATTTGGCCCATGTTGTGTCGGCGTCCGCGACGATAACCTATATAGGCACTGCGTGGCCGATCACCTCAATTGCGACGCCACACACTCCAACGATCACTGCAGATCTGCTAACTCATGACACGAGCTGAGGTCAATCGCCCGCTTGCCTAGGGGGGCGAACCGCTACACTATGACACGTAAGTTTGTAAAATCATTATGAATTGTGAGTCGTGAAGAACCATATGAACGTGAAGTTCGTGAAGAGCCATATGAACGTTAAGTCGTGAAGAATTATCTGACCATGAAGTTCGCAAAGAACCATCTGAACGTGAAGTTGTGAACGAAGATTTTGAGAATCTCTATTTGATGTGAGTTAGTTCGTGAAATTCCCTGAACGTGACGCTTTTGAATATTCGAGTCAGTGATGAAATGTTCACCAGGTTCTCAACGCACGAGAGAGCAGCAGAGTATGAGCCAGATGAAGACAAGTAATTAAGAATGCTTAGAACGATCAAAGCAGAAATCTAAGGATGCAGTCAGTAGCAGATTCTAAAACAAAGAGAAACGAAATAGATCAAAATTTCAAAACACAGAAGTTATTAAACCAAAGCATACCAAGTTGTCAAGCGAGAAAAAAGGCATAAAAGACTTAGCTCCTCTCACAAACAACGGCCAACAGAATGCTCGTCACTTCTATGCAAAGCAAGTGCGGATAGAAAGAAAACATTCAAGGCTTGATGTTCAAAGTGAAGATGTTCACTATGAATACGATCTGTTCATGAAATCCCAATGCAAAGTTTCAAAGGTCAAGCAGCAAAGTGTGTGAAGTTTTCAAAGGTGAAAATTCACAGTTCTCAGTAAAGCAAAGGGCGAGATGAGTCATCAATCCCATTGAAGCTAATTACAAACGACTGTCTAGAGGGTCACACAAATTCTACCCCAGGAACCCCATGTACCTTTTTAACAGCGTAAGATACGAAATGCAACAAGAACAATAGCTGAAATCAATCGGGCTAACGCGATGCATCACACATGCCTCAACCATATCGTCCAATATGTGCACCGCATAACACAAGTAACATCACACACAAGGGCATGATAGGCAAGCAAAAAGTAATAAAAGGAAAGGAAAGCAATAGCAATCAACACCGCAGTCAGGTAAAATGACACATTTCTTTTTAGCAGGTACCGTTGTACTTGGCTTCGTTTTATGAGATTTCTGTCTCAGAAACTCAGACGCAAAGTGCGGCTTTGTTAATACCTACCATTGTCCCAGCCCAGAAGCAATGATAGACACTTTGGTAACAACACAGCTTGATTTGGGAGCTAGGGCCATACAGACCCTAAAAGGCAAGTTTTCCAACACCGGGCACATGTCCCTCACAGAAGCACCCTTAAATGAGTTTTATTTAACTAAAATTTGACTTATTTTAATCATTGTTTCTAGAATTTATAGACTATTTTTATGGATTCTTTCCAAGCACTATTTGCGCATTTTTTTTGGTGATTTCAACCAATTAATTAAATTTTGCCATATTAATTTAAATTATGAAACATTCCAGAATTTCCGACATGTTTTAAACACCATTGACTATTGTTTCAAGGAATAGTTTCTATTTTTTTCTAATTTTGGACTTTTATAAATAATAGGTTGATGAATTTCTGAAACAAAAAAACGCACACTCCGAGCGAACGACCATTCGGAAGCTTCCGAACCTTTCAGAAGGTGGGC
>SNQN01010239.1:0-22601 GCA_008642245.1 Bassia scoparia
GACTCCCCTTACTCGACAACACTACCCCAACGCACTCACGTGCGGGTTCCGTGGCTCAAGCCCACGCAAAGCACCTCGATGTAGTACCAAGCCGCGCGCCCGCTATACGCGAGGGCACGGCCCACGTCCCACAAATACAAACAAGAAACAATCAATACAGCTGCAGATGCCTTAACAAGAGTCACAGGTGCTGAGATTGTATGCATGGCCATTTCTTTGGTCTCTTCTAATATTTCTGACTCAATCAAGAAGATTTACACTCTTGATATAGACTACATATCCCTATTGAGTAGGTTGTAGAATAGTGATGATATTTCCTAGTTTTAGTTTGTCTCAAGGCTTYATCAGAAGAAATAGAAAGATTTTGGTTGGACCTGATACTCAACTGAAGTCCAAAATCTTGTCTTGGCATCATGTTACTCCTGAGGGGAGGGCATGCTAGTAGGGATGCTACCATACAAAAACTCAAAGCCCTTTTTTATTGGAAAGGACTTTCTAAGTATGTAAGGCAGTTGGTGAAGTCTTGCACAGTTTCTCAAGCAAACAAATATGATACATCAACTAAACCAGGCTTACTGCAGCCTCTTTCAATTCTTGAAGAAGTGTGGGTGGACATATATATGGATTTCATWACAGGATTTCCTAAGTCATTGGGCAAAGATGTGATTTTTGTGGTGGTTGACAGATTTAGAAAGGTTGCACACTTCATTCCCTTGTCTTATCCTTTTACTGCAATTCAAGTAGCACATGCTTACCTGGATAATGTGTTTAAGTTACATAGCTGGTCAAGAACCATTGTGAGTGATAGGGATTCAGTCTTCCTTAGCAATTTTTGGAAAGGTCTATTCTCTCTGCATGGTATAGTATTGAGTTCAAACTATCATCGGCCTACCACCCTGAGTCTGATGGTCAAACTGAGGTTGTCAATAGATGTTTCGAGTCATACTTGAGATGTATGTGTGGTGACACCCCTAAGGATTGGTGTATGTGGCTTCCGGTGGCAGAATGGTGGTATAACACTCATTTCCACACCTCTGTCAACATTACACCATATGAAATTGTTTACAATCAACCTTCTACCCTACATCTTCCTTATTTGGRTGGTGATTGAACTAAGCATATGTTGGATAAGAGCATGGTTAGAAGAGAACAGATGATTGCTAAGCGGAGATTTCATCTTTCAAGAGCAGTGCAAAGGATGAAGACTTTTGATGATAAAAGAAGGTCTGAAAGGGAGTTCCAAGTTGATGATTGGGTTTGGTTGAAGTTGCATCCTTACAGACAACTTTCAGTTCAATCTAGGTCAAATAACAAGCTCAGTCCTAAATACTATGGGCCTTTTAAGGTATTGCAAAAGATTGGCAAAGTTGCTTACAAGCTGCAACTTCCTGCTTTAGCCAAACGGCATGATGTCTTCCATGTATCCCTTTTGAAAGGATTTTATGGTTCTCCTCCTATCACTGGGGTTGTCCCTAACTAGCCTGAAAGAGAAGAAGATGGTTTACTTCCTGCTAGGATTCTACAGACCAGACAGATTATGCTACAGGATCAATCTCATTTGCAATATTTGGTGCATTAGGAAGGATGCCCTGAGTATGAAGCCACTTGGATTGGGGATTTTGAGTTTAAGATGGCCTTTCCTGATTGTGTCTTGCCTAATTTTCATCCTTGAGGACAAGTCTGATCTAAACATGGGAGGCATGATAAGGGTGCTAAATCAATTAGGTAGTTACTTGGCGAGAAAATCAATTTCAATCATAACAACCTTTGTAACTGCCTAAGTACTTGTAACTAACTCAGTACAGTCCTAATTTGTTTGTAGGAGCTCCCATTACAAGCTATAAGTAGTGATATCAGTATTGTAGTAATTCAATTTTTGATATCAATAATAAAATCCTTTCTTCCTTCTTTTCTAATTCTCTCTCATTCCTTCTTAATTTTTACTTCTCTACTTCTGTTTTTACAATTCTATTGAGCATTTGAGCTCTAGAATCCTAACTTGAGTTGTGCCTGTATCAGTTTACACGGTTGAGCAAATCATACTATGATTAAGGGGGAGTGTAAGGAATCATTTAAGTATAAATATTAAAGTAAACTTGAAATCGAATATAAGCCACCACTCATTAATGACCTCATCCATGCTTARAGTAAATAACATACACGTTTGGAGGTGTTAATGAGTCGAGTTGAGCCGAGTCTGTTACTGATAAAAAATATTTGTTTGACTTTGATGACCAATAGAATGACAAAACAACCATGAACTTGACTAGTAACTTTAACTAGCGACGGTCAGCAAGGATAGAAGACTAACGATGGCGATACTTGGCGCTTCTCACTTAATTCAGTCCAGCGATAGAACAAAATAGCTAGAAGGGATTACGGGAGAAGTGGCCCACTTGGAAATGACCCAACAGAAGAAGGCCCATGAAGCATTAAGCGACAGAGGAGAAATTACGGAGATTCAAATATTCAAGAAAAAGCGCTAAGGAACTGTCAAAGGAGCAACTGTTGATAACCACCCATGATCTCTACCAATGAGGCCTATAAATAGATGAAGCCAAAGCAGAAGAAAACGAACAAACACACAATCAAACAAGCATATATCTTTCTTAGCATTTAGCTTTCCTTAGCCACACTTGTCTTAGTAGCCAAGTATAGTTTAGCGTAACATAGTTCATCTTATAATGGATCAGTAGCATGTTCGTTGTTATCCCAATTGTGTAAACATGGAGGTAATCACCCTTCCTTGTGATACAGATGTAGTCTGACTCTATCCGTACTTTAATGGATGACTTTCGTTTCTCTTCATCTCTGTTTGTTTTAAGTTTCAATTTTATCCCGCAACAAGTTTATTTCTTTACATTCACATCTCTTGACTTCTTCTACGACCTTAGGAGCCTTTTTTTACGTTAGTGAGGTTATCTATATTATCAGTAACTAGAGGGGCAACCCCCTACCGAACTAAAAACAACATTGAGCGGTTGACTTGTTGGTAAAGTACAAAATCACCTCAACGGAGTCAAATCGAGTTGTGGATATATTGAGTTCGACTCGTGATAAATATCTCAAATTTGAGTTCAAAAATCATAGCAATAATATGGTTTTTTTTAATACATACGGGGTATAATATATGGTTAATAGTTGTGATTTTTTTCATAAGGATTATCAATAGAATCTTAAAAATTTTACTATGATTACTATGCTAAATAAATACATAACAAAAATATTTCGAGTCTATTCGCGAGCTTTCGAACTAAATATAGATGTGACTAAGTTGATAATAAATTATCGAGTTTTTGAGCCAAAAATCAACTTTTGGTACTCCTCCTGTTCCACGAAATTCATACCACTTCCCTCATATATGAACGTTCTATGAAATTCCTACCACTTCCACTTTATTCCATTTTAGGAAACCTTATACTTCATATTAATTCTAAATTGTGGTGGTCCACCATGTGGAATCCATCATACAACTTGCAATACACTCATATATATGTATTAAACATTACAATTTTATTTGTTTTTCTCTCCTATCTAAATCTATATTTTAACCTCATTTCTCATATTATATTAATTTCCTTATTTTAGACCCAAATAGSATATATTAGCTTTTTTATGGGACGAGGGGAGTAATATTTTTTAAAAGTTTGATTTTATTACGAAAATGTCACTTGATTTACATTATTCARACATCTTTGAAATAAATGATATATTCTCTTCACTTTTTTTTATTTTACTTATTTTTAGATAAACAAATTTAAATACTTCCTCCGTAACAAAAAAACGCAACAAACTCAATGTTGCGGACTCCTAGGCAAAAGTTCCTAACTAAGATTAAAGACTTGTTTAACAAATGTAATTAAAAAATATGGGTAACAAAGAACCACCATCACCACCATGCCCAACCACAATCCAACACCACCAAAGGTTTTAGAACCACCAACCACCACTGCCAATCGTACATGAACCACGAACCAGCCCCACCATCGTAGCCGCCGCCGCCAACAAACCACCACCCCYGTTGAACCACCACCCCAGTTGAACCACCACCGCATTCATAGCACCTTGAGCGGAATCTAAACAACAACCATTCGAACCAGCTTGCAGTCGAACCACCATCCCATTCGAACCACCACCCCATTCGAACCTCCTTGAGCCGAATCGAAAACTCCACCTTGCAGTCGAACCACAACTCCCATTCGAACAACAACCACAACCAGAAACCGCTAACCACCACCGGTGGATGGTGGTTAGTAGCAGCGGTGGGTGATGGCATGGGTATTGGGTACTGGCGGTGGTGGTCGTTGAATACAATGGAGTYGTGGTGGTTATGGTTCGTGGTTGCAGTGGTAGTCATTGAAAATAATTAGTGGTGGTGGTGCGGTGGTGTTAAGGGAGGGAGAGTGGTGGTCCTTGGTGAGATTAGTTTAGGTTTAAGTTTTAAATTAATTTAGATTATAGGTTGATAAGGTTGATCTAGGTAGGTTAATTATGTTTTAAATATTTTAGTAAGGGTAAAATAGACATTTCATGTGTTAAAACTTACCATATATGAAAAAAAAAGTTTGTTGCGTTTATTGTGATATTTCCAAAAACAGTGTTTGTTGCTTTTTTTGTTACGGATGAAGTAATATTCACCTACAAAATAAGTTCAGATAAAGCAATTAATTAGAGATTTCCCAAAATCTGGACGGATCTTATAATTNTTATGGTTCGTGGTTGCAGTGGTAGTCATTGAAAATAATTAGTGGTGGTGGTGCGGTGGTGTTAAGGGAGGGAGAGTGGTGGTCCTTGGTGAGATTAGTTTAGGTTTAAGTTTTAAATTAATTTAGATTATAGGTTGATAAGGTTGATCTAGGTAGGTTAATTATGTTTTAAATATTTTAGTAAGGGTAAAATAGACATTTCATGTGTTAAAACTTACCATATATGAAAAAAAAAGTTTGTTGCGTTTATTGTGATATTTCCAAAAACAGTGTTTGTTGCTTTTTTTGTTACGGATGAAGTAATATTCACCTACAAAATAAGTTCAGATAAAGCAATTAATTAGAGATTTCCCAAAATCTGGACGGATCTTATAATTGACATCTCAAAAAGCTCATAATTGTTCCATAGTCATAGAAAAGAGGAAAAGTAAGCACGCAAAAAATATAAAATAAAAATTAAAAAAAAAAAAAAAAACAAAAGATGAATGGTTGTGCCGCGCAAGTCCTACCGGAATGATTCTCACACCTCCAATTTGATAACGACTGTATTTTGTATTCCCCAACGTTTGTGAATTTAACGCGTAACGCGCAAATCCCATTGAATATAATTTTAATTTTTAATAAAATATTAATAATATTATGCCCAATTATCCTTATATGGTGGTTTTGTAATTCAAGATTACCCCTTTATTTTCGTTGCAACTCTCACCAACCAACGACATCTTTAGTTCTTTACTATTTGCATTTTGCAATTCATTTCCATTACGTAATCATAAATAAGCACAAAAATAAAACATTAAATTAAAATAAAATCACACATCTAGTTTGATTACCCACGAATAATAATCAATTTGGGGGCAAGAACTGGTCAGTTTTGATCTGGGTTTTTGTTATCCAATTGTGGGTTTGAAGATTTTTCAACTGTTACTGAATTCAGGTAATCATTCATTCTTCATTTTGGTCGTTTTGTTTTTGCACAATTGTTTTTAGTTTAATGTTGATTTGATGTCATGGGTTTCCTCTGTTTTTTTCATTGGTTCAGTGTTGGGTTTGAAAACTTTGAATTTTAGTTTGATGATTTGGATTGGGGTTTGATGAGAATATGAGTAATGATTGCTTGAAGTATGATTTGGGTATTTTTTSTTTTGAATTGCTTGAATGATGAAAGGTGTTTTTGTTCATAAATAATTGAATTAGTGAGTTGACCTTTAATTAGCTTATTATAGTTTAGATTGAAGTTGAATTCATTGATGAATTCAAGAACTTAATTGTTAAGTCACAGTGTAATTTCGTCTCATATACGAGTAGTACCTTTTCCCTCTTTTGAAGAGCCAAAGATTCGAACTTTAATCATTGAATTTGACTTTTATCGGGTAATTCATCAATTACTTTATTGGGGATTGAACCAAGGTAATGCATCATATCATCTTATCCAATCATGAATTCAAGATTGGTAGGATWTTTTGCATCTTTGAGTTATGAATTRAGCTTAATAGATGAATCAATCAGGAATAAAATRCTTTTTTCTGGGTTCATTTTCAAGGGTGTGTTGTGAGAGATTTTATTATTGTTAATGTATGATGCTTGAACACTTCTTCCTTCATTGTTTTATTTGATAATCGCGTTTGATGTTATGAAGTAACTTGGGGTTTCAGAATYCTAAATAAATTGCYGAATTAGGCAGTTGATGCCAGTTGAGGAGGGGTAGAGGAGAGTTTGCTATGTAAAGGAGCAAAGTTCACAAGAATCTCTTATYACAATTTAGTAGGCGTTTGATGGATATAGTGCATTCTTGCAGAGTTAAATGTTCTAACCAAAGCTTCCTTAAAGCTCCTCCTTGTCCCAAAATAAAGCAGTTCGATTCATTTGAAAATGTACAAGTATTTTGTGTTTTCAGAGATATTTTCTAATACAAAAATGTACTGTAACTTTAGTTTGAGTTTTAACTATTTTATAGTCAATAGTTGTAGTGAGTGATTTTCAATCATTACTTTGTTTTTTTGGKAATTTATATGTATTTGTATGTCACTAGCCCCCTACTCGAACTCACATTAACCATGTTGTGCATACGTACTTGTCAAACTTGCTTGTTTAAGTTGTTTTCCTTATTTTGAAACTTGATTTATCAACTGAATTTCCTTCTTGTGCTGATTTAATTTTAATCAGGAAGACACTGATATATGTTTACTATCTCCCCTTTTGTTGCAGGCCACATTAGGTCTACTATATTGCTCATTTGTACTATTAAGCTTAGTTTAATCTGCTGGTTACGTCCYTTCATTTGTGCTGAAAATTGAAGCTTTTGATCATAAGATGGTGACAAATGGGGTCAACAGCGAATGTTCTAGCTCAACTTCATGGAGTAGTCAGCCTGYTACAGATGATGATAGAATGATTGCACTAGTGTTAACAGAAGAGTACTCTCAGTTAGATGGTGCAGTTGCTCGACGTGTCTCTAATCTTGCTCCTATTCCTGTATGTAACAGTTCTTTTCCTTTTATTGTACTAGTACGGAAAAATGCAGGGATTCATTGTAGGCATGACCCGCTATAATAAACATTATAATTCACATAAGTTGTTAATTGTTAAAAATGTGTACTTTATTTTCCATTGTGTCTTGTTATGCCGTATATTACCCCAKCTAAAGTGAGAGTTAAGTAGTTAACTGATAATATATCAGCATTTAATATGTGTACCTTGAAATAGTAAATAATATATCTTGGAAAGCAATTGAGCAAATTGGTATGAACTTGGTTGTTGATGTTTGGGGAGTATAGGTGATTTCATATATCAAAATCCTTTCCTAGTGTTTTGACTGGTTTTATAGCGCATTATTGCTATGTTTCCCCTATCTTTTCTCTACGGAGATTAATTTGGGAGTGTTGGAGTGTTTTATGTCAATCTTACAAGGTATGACAACCCCAATATATACTTTCAATCATCTTCTTTCATCTACTTTGCCTAAGGTCAGTAATTGGTGTTCCTGTTCAAATTAACCATAGCAGGGGTTAAGTTTATTTTCTGTGTTAAGTGAAGATCCATAGCTCAGATGTATAATTATTGAATATTTGTTAATGATTGCTGGCAAACATACTGGAAACCGGAGATGCCTCCTCTAATTGGCAACTCAGTAGTGATAGTTCCAGATGCCTATGTGTTATAATGCATATGGCCATAAGTTCTTATGATAATTATATATACCTTATCTTTTGCGTTATGCTTGCATGATGCTCTATGCGTATTAAGTACCGCTGGGGCTGTGTGTTTGAACTTCTGTCATCATTTCTTGATATTTACCAACTTAGTGAGTCTTTTCCTTCAGGCTTCTAATTCTGCTTTTCTCAGGGTGATTTAAGATTTAAGATTTTGGTGTTTAATTTCCTTTAATAATGCATTTTTTTTTCGATTTTGCTATTATCTGCATCCACCAGACCACCATTTGTTTTATACCGAAAGCCTAAAGAGTACTTGTTTTCTAGTTTGCCAGCTGTCCATTTTTCTGTAATGATGATTTAATTTATCTGGACTCTTGTTTACAATATTGAAGCAACTGCGTTTCTAAGTTTTGTACTTGATAATATGCAGGTTGTCCCAAGGATAAATTCCTTTATTCCCACCTTGAGTGATGCCAACTTGGATCACCAGCGCCTTCTCCAAAGGTTTGTCTCATGCCTAAGCACTYGGCTTAGTTTATTGCACTGTTTTATGATCTATATTTGTGACTTGAGTGAGAAGTTCTTCAATTAATCTGGCCGCTGGATTTGTTGACCATGTTGCTATTTATGCTCTCAATTGAATTGGTCCTTTACTTAACTGCGGCAGTTCTTTTCAGGCTACAAGTTTATGGACTTTTTGAAGTCAAAGTCTCAGGCGATGGGAATTGTCAGGTGAGAGAAAATGGATACTACGTACAGACTAGTCCATATAATATACTATTGTTAATTGATATAGTCTTACAGATCTTTGCTTTTTTGCAGTTTCGTGCACTCTCAGACCAGCTGTTCAAGTTACCAGATTTTCACAAGTTTGTGCGCAAAGAAGTGGTTAAACAGGTATATGCTGCTGGCCTGCGGCAGTGTCACTGATAAAAAAACAGCTTGATAGATGGGTGTCTTGAGAGTATGGGGGACTATGCAATAAGATAGAAGAGATAATAGAGTTTAAAATGGAATTCATTTTTTTCAATTTGAATTGCTGCTTGGATATTACGGAGTATGTTCATTATAACTTARAGTTATCAAAGAGGGTATTAAAGTAGAAGTTAAGGGGTCTAAAGATTATTTAGGACTGGTTAGGAGCGCATGTAATGCATGCTCTGGTATATTAATCAAAATTTTGAATTTATTTTTTCCAAAGTATAGTGCACTGATTAATTTTTCTAAAATAAATAATAAATTATAGTCAACAATTTGCTCTATTTTTCTGTTTGTTATTGTTTAATTTAGGAAGGGTTAAATGGTCATGGGTAAGCTCTCAATTACATTTAGTTGTTCACCCTTCACTTTAGTATGTAGCATAGTTTAAATGTTCATTTTCTTGAATGCAGATCAATACTTGTGTTAGCGCAAGTTTATGTACTTTTTTTGTTTTTAACATACATACTATTTTGAAAGTTTGAATTGCATTGAGAAATCACTCCACATTCGCACTATTATCATTTAGTGTACAATTTTGGGAGTGTCGTTGAACTTTTGGGTGCATTTAAGTTACTGTGCTAGTGTGCTTATCAATTTTAGTCCAATCTTTAATCTCTGGCTGAAAAGATTTATACTAACACTTGCTTCTTACAGCTGAAGGAACACAGATCGCTCTATGAAAGTTATGTCCCAATGAAGTACAAGCAGTATTACAAAAAAATGGCGAAGTATGTCCCTTCAGTTCTCGTTGATAATTTTGGGCTTATGTGATTTTTAAAAAATATTCTAAATGCAAAGCTTCATTAGTCCATTTCTTATATTTCACTTATTAAATAATTATACATAAAATGCAGAAATGGGGAATGGGGAGACCATGTTACTCTTCAAGCAGCAGCTGATAAGGTCTGAATTATCCTTTGCTATGCATCTTCTAGTTTCTAAGACTGCTTCATGTTATATTCTTGTTTGGGGCATTTATCTGCTGGATGAGTAGATCATTAAATTTCTTAAATTATGATCACCAAAATTGAGATGAATTGTGGAAAATAAACATATATTTGGATGTAGTGTTCGTAAGTAAAAGTACAACAAATATTGGACGAATTTTTMGAATGTATGATTCCCATTTGTTCTACATCCTTTAGGAAAGTAGTAATAATAATAGTAATGGATCAGGATATAATGGTGGAGGTTAATGATGCATATAGTAAGAGTAAATTAGGTGATCTTTCTCCAATTATGAAAGCAAAGGACTTGATTGCAAAATTGTTAAGAATCACAAGGGAAATTAGGTAGCTGTGTGGATACAAGCGGTTTCTAAAATTTTAAATTAGTGATGGAGCTACAGAAATATCAAAAGCAAAGCAAAGCCCATTTAAAAACTGATATTAGAGTATTTTAGTTGCAGACTTCAATGGTGTGTACTTCCTCTTCAGAATTTAAACGTGCATGTTGGTGCTTTCATTATGTGTAGTTTGCAGCGAAGATATGTCTTTTGACTTCCTTCAGAGAGACGTCTTTATTGAAATTGTTCCGCAATACCAGGCACCTAAACGAGGTATCAGCAATTTCTTTATTTATACTTCTCAGTTGTTCTTTTATCTGTATCAGAAGACACCTACCTGTAAAGAATTCAGAAGGTAGCATATTTATGGCCTTGTTTTCAGGCTATGACATATGTATTTAGTACGAAGACAACATCCTGAAGAACCTTCTCCTCCCACTTCCACTTACACATATAACAGAAATTTTAAAATAGAGATGAAGAGGTATAATTGTATGGAAAATTATCTCTGGTAACACAGAGTTTGAGGTTTTATWTGAATATGCTATGATATCTGGAGGTTTTGAAAGAATAAACAAAACAATCTTTTATATCAACATTTTATTACTTGTTGATGCGCGAGTGTGTTGTAATTTGTAAATCAGCAATATTGTGTTGTTTCTCAGCAAAACAAAACTATAAGACGAAATATCAAAAAAGAAAACCTATTGCCCTATTGTGAACAATTTTGAAACCTAGAGGTGCATTGTATTGGGTGTGAGGTGTGAAACCTAAACTTCAAAACAAAACTGAAAGTTTTAAAAACTCAAAAACAAAATGCCAATATGGATGGTTCTAAACTAAAATTTTTGGGTATATAGGGTGCGATTGAGTTGTGAGATCTAATTTTTTTTTTGTTTTCTTTGCGTTGACACGCTGGCATGCCCAGTTTAATGGTTGGCTTTTTAGAATAGATTAGCTGGGAAAAAAATTATGTTATCTTTTCCTTCATCAATTCATCTGTCCTGCTTTTGGAGTTGTGATTTCACCTAAGCTTCACTAAATTCTTAATGTTCAGCACCACTGTAAACCCTATATGGCTATATGATCAAAGTTGTTGTAAKTTTTTTATCAGCTCATTCTGAATGCCCTATTTTGAATTACGCAGAGCTTTGGTTAAGTTTCTGGTCAGAAGTTCATTATAATTCAGTGTATGAAATCCGAGGTTTGTTCCCTGAAACTGGTTTTTATTTATACTAATCTTTTTCTTGTCAGAAAGTATGGATTTAATTAACTCCAGGCTTTCTTTTCCTGCAGCGGTGGCTCCTCTCCCACCCAAACCAAGGAAGAAACACTGGTTGTGGTAGATATAGAGGATGTGTTTGTTGATCGAATTCAGAACTAACATTTTTGTACATTGCTTATAGTTCATGTGCACGATCGTATAATTATTCAGAGTTTTTTTTAACTTACGGATTTATTATTTTTTTGATTTCTTTTAAAAATTTTGTCTATTAAATATCTCATTGTTGAAGGATTAAGATGTAAACTACATTAACAGAGTTGGTAGCATAGTATACTGTATACTATTGGTTCCTCTTATTTTCTGTAAATAAACGCTTTTGGGAAGCTACTGTAGCATGGTCTTGTTTTTGAATGCGAATGTGAATGCTTTCTCTTGCCAATGCTCTTTGTTCTTTCAATCACATTTACAAKATTTTCCGCTTTCGCCAGAAAACTCTCTTTGTGAGTGATTTGAAAAAACGGAATGCAATTTAACTGGATTGTAGATTCGAAGAGGCATAAGTTGAATTGGTGATGCTGGATCCTGTTTCTGCCTCACCAATACAATTTTACTAAACCCTTTTACACTTTACAAAATAACTCCGTACAATACAAGAACAGAATGTTAACAGAAACCTAAACAACGACTAATACTCAAATTAATCAGCATTTGATATCATATTATCCCAATATCGGATAGAGGATTCGTTGGATGTCACAATTGCACTAAACAATCCTCTCTCTGACTCTCTATAACTCCATGTAACCAGTGGAATGTTTTGACACTCCAAGTATGACACATCAATAAAACAGTGACCCTTTGCTAAATATTAACATCACAAACATGATAAGAAATCATCCAATAGACTCATATTCAGCAACTCCGATCTCCCACTGCAAGTGCAACCAACACTTGTGAATTAAGCATAAGACACATCACAAAGTGATACAAAAACACCAATCAAATAATCACAAATTCTCATTCCTTCAATTTTTCAATCAAATCCTACAACTTACATTTTTCCCAATATCATTATCATGGAAAGACACCCCAATGAAATCAGAAAGCCATAGCAACTCAATTATTTTTCTTTTTCAAAATCTTTACCAAAAACATATTCGTGATCATTTAAAGTTCAAACCCTTAGAATCTGAAGCTTATTAGAAAAGGCAATGGCAACCCAATCAGGCTGCGACGACGACCACTGAAGCTGCTCAATCTCAGCCCCAGCCGTGTAGGCTAATATAGGATCCAGCCCGCCCTCCACCGGCTGCCCCATCGACGACAAATCCCAAATCAAAGCCTGCATATCATCCCCAGCAGTGCAAATATGGCACGAGCTATGGGGCGCCCACGCAATGGCGTTGGCACTGGCCTGATGGCGCTGCAATTCCACCACAGGCAACGTCGGAAACCTTATATCCAACACCACCACCTTAGGACTATCCATTATGATCGTCGCCATATACCTCGGGTCCTGCTTATTCCACCCGAGCCTCACCAACGGCGTGTCCGGCTCACTGGACTCGTATATAATCGTGGAATGCTCCTTATCCCTCAAATCAAACACCCTCACCGACCCATCAGCCGAAACCGAAGCAAACACCCCGGCCCCGCCCCACGCAATGTCGTAAACCTCCTTATCATGCGCGATCAGCTGCGTGTCCACCGTCTCTCTCTCAATATCCCAAATCGTGCAAGTCGTGTCGATCGAGCTCGTCCCAATCCTCCGCGGCTCCGCCTCGTTCCAATCGAACGACGTCAGCGGGCCGCAATACTCCGAATTCTTATTACCATTGAGCAGCGACTTCAGTTCAACCCGAGACGAGTTAGTAGAATCCGAATCAATGGACCAAATTCGGAGGTAATCCGAGGAGGTGGCGAGGAGGTCGGGTTTGGAGCACTCCTTATCGGGTATAAATATAGCCTTAGTGGGCGGGTACGGGTGATCGAAGGAGAGAGACGGGTCGGACTTGATCTCGCCCGTCGAGTCGTCGAGCTGGACGATTTCTACCCGATTTTGGGATTGTTCTAGAAGGGAGGCGATTGCGAGGCGGTACTTCTTGTCTTTGCGGACGCTCCAGTTCATGGCGTAGATGTGCCATGGAGCTTCGTATGTGTAGATTTCGGAGCGTTGCTTGTGGTGGTCGTCGGAYTTCGGCGGCGGCGGCGGTTGCTGGTGGTGATCTGGGTTGGTTGTCGGGTCGCTTGTTGCTCCCATTTTTGGGAATTAGGGTTTTTAATTTTGGGGGATTTGATTTAGGGTTTTTTATTTGGGGGCTTTGATGGTGGTGCGACAGTGATTTGGATGGAGGAGAGAGAAATACAAGAGGAGGGTGGGAGGTCGAGGTCTYCGTCCTAATAAAAGTGGAAATAATAAAGAATAAAGGAGGGTTTTTTCCAAAAGCATTCCAATGTTTAGGATCATTTGAAAAACATTAGACCATCTTCATTCTCGTCCAAGCCTAAATTTTCTCTCTCCCCTTCTCTTTTTTTCACCTTATTTTTCATTAACTTTATTCCACAATCCTCTCAATTTATTTATAAATTCCTAGACTTGTCCAACAATTTCTCACTCCTACTTAATATCCCATCTACCCATTTAATATTAAATAATAATGAGTTAATTTACTTAATTTAATGGTGATTCTATTAAGGTAATTAAAAATTACGAAAATAGTTGGCAATGCATACCTTTCCACGCACGTGGACAATTCTTTCACTSTCAATGCATGCAAACAATACTTCTCATCATGCTTGGAAWTCCACGTCTTTCATCATCTCGAAGGAGTCGCTAGACATCAGAWARTGTTGCCCGCCTCAAATACTCTGCCCAGATTCCCTAGCAATTCCTTCAACAAAGTGGTCGAGACACTCTCTTGCCGTACTTTCGACGATTTGGAGGTACTCATCAACAACATCAACACTTGTTCCATAAYGTGACATTCTTATGGCTTCAGTGCATTTTTGAAGAGGACTTGCACTAAGCCTTCRGATAGCATCRGGRCGTTGCTGAAAGTAAGGAACGGTTGTTGCTAATTGATCCACATTGTTGGAAACTTGTTCGCTTCATACAAAAACCTTTGACGAAACATAAATTCCAGATATAGTTGACGATCTATGAAATAATCATTGAGTAATCTATCATTTGTGCTTTCACAATCGCGCTCATAATATCGTTTTTTCTTTTAATGAAGTACACCACTTGTCGGTCTTTCGATTGTAGACATAACAATTGTTGACACAATAGAATAATAAACATCAAATAAGCAAGTGATCTTCTTCTTGTTCAAGAGATACATTAAGAGCATGATATTCATAACCATGTCATCAAATGCATCGTCACTTGATTTAGATGAARTGCAATTCATGCTCATATTTTGAATGAAAAACTATAGTTGTTGTGATGGGTAAAATAATTGAGATATGTAATGCTACAATGTGAAAGTCATCTTATATAATAAAATTTAASTARGATTCAAACTAACTAAGACAAATTGTAGATGTGACAATTCAATTTTTTTCTTTTGCTTTTACACCACTTGTTAGTAATTATCATTGAATAAGAATCTGATGTACTAAATTATTGCATGACAATTCATTTTCTGCAAACCACAGAATGCAACATGGCCACTAAATTCTGACTTAAAGGTAGAAAACATTACTAATCAATACATATATTGTCGGTGCATGTAATTGAGATTTCCAAACTTTTTAATACAAATTATAGATGTGACAATACAAACTTACTAAGACAAAGTGTAAATGAGACAATTCAATTTTTTCTTTTGCTTTTACACTACTTGTTAGTAATTGRCATTGAATAAGAATCTTATGTATTGAGTTATTGCATGGCCATTCTTTTTCTGCAAAACACAAAATGAAAAGTTACTAAGACAAAGTGTAGATGTGACAATTTAATTACAACATAYAATGAAATAAAATTACAAAATACAAATAAAACTACAACATAAATACTTTTTTTTTMACGGGAAAACACTTTATTTATTACTTAACGTCCGCAATTACAAAAGGAAGGACCTCAACAAGAACTTCTTCAACCCAAACTCTTAACTCGTTAAACGAGCGACTAACACGAGCTAAGTTATGAGCTACTTGGTTTCCGTTACGTCTCACAAAAGAAAACGAAGAGTTATTACAATTATTAGCATAAAGCCTAACATCTCTTACAATCAAACCGAAGCTAGTCTGATCCTCTCGACGCTTAACAAGAGCATGGATTAACTTAGCACAATCGGACTCAATGACGAGGTCCCTTATACCAGATTCCCAGGCACAACGAACAAGCAATCTAAGGGCCATTGCTCCGAATCTCAGGTGCTACACGCATGGCCGCATGGGTAACATCTCACAACAAGCAAGTAGGACATCACCAGCAGTATCTCTTACTACGCCCCCAAGCTAATCGAACCATCATCAAACACAGCTGCATCTGCGTTTGCTTTGTACACACCATCATCAGGAGGCTGCCAACCCAAGCTGAGGTTCAAAATACCATCATTCTCAGTGATTGCAATATCTTTCYTAGCCATGTATTCYAACACCAAACTTTGAGCCTTCATGGAAACCATTTGGATGGGAATTAAAGTGTTTTCAAAGCACCACTTATTCTGTCGCAACCATATATATTCCAAGCCATCGCCAAAAATAAGGACCACCACTCTCYYTTAGTGTAAGCAAGAGCCAAGGAAACAAGCCAAGCCACCACGCCCAAAGAGTGGACTGCTACCACATCCAACCGAATCGTTGAACATCTCCACACCATTTTTGCATCAGCACAATCGAATAGAACATGAGCCACAGTCTCCTGTGCATCCCCACAAAGCGAACACATATGGTCAATTGGGAGACCACGTTTAGCCAAGACTTCTCGAACTGGAAGCGTACCATGAGCCACTTTCCAGCCAAAGAGACGTAGCTTAGTTGGGACATCAGCCTGCCATATGCGTTTRCATACCTTCCAATCTCCCAACTTCGAGCTAGAAGCCATGTCAATAGCTCTCTCCCTTAATGCAATGAAATAGGCACTTTTTACAAATAATGAACCATCCTTCGTTGGGGCCCAACTTCATTGATCTACACTTGGAAAAGTGGGAAGTGGAATCGAAGAAATTGCCGAGACTTCCCATTCTGAAATATAAGGAGCCAAAATCCCCAAGTTCCATTGATCACCAGTTATTATGTCCCTTACCAGTCTCGGAGCCTGRTGGTTTAATGGTTCCTGAGAGAACAACCGAAAACGAGGCAAGCTTGGGACCCACGGATCATCCCACAAGTCCACAGTACACCCATCTCCAATTATGCGATAAATGCCCTTCTCGAGTAGACTTCTAGCAGAACAAAAGGACTTCCAAGTATAGCTAGACGAAGGACAAATCCTCGATTTCAYGAAGCTCGTACTCGYAAAATATCTACTTTTAAGCACTCTTGCAACCAAGGATGTAGGGTTCGTCAGAATACGCCACGCTTGTTTAGCTAACATGGCCTTATTAAAAGCTCGCAAATTACGAAAACCAAAACCATCCTCCTTTTTTGAGGCATATACTTTCTCCCAACTAATCAAGGCCATCTTCTTCTCCGTTCCTCGTTGACCCCAAAAGAAATTACGACAAAGGCGTTCAATCTCATTTAAAATTCCAATAGGAAGTTCAAAACATTGCATGGCATACGTGGGGATTGCTTGTGCCACCGTTTTAATTAGAACTTCACGACCAGCCTGTGATAGAAATCTCTCTTTCCACCCTTGCTTTGAGCTTTTTCATGACCCTTTCCTGAATTGATTGGAAAACAACCTACTTAGAACTCCCAACATAAGTCGGTAGGCCTAAGTATTTGTCATGTCTCTCCACAGCCTTAAATGACAACTTCATCTGAAGGATATCTTTCTTCTCTTGCGCAATATTTCGGCTAAAGGACACTTTTGATTTTTTTCATATTCAGTTTTTGACCCGAAGCAACTTCARAAGTAGCCAGAATTTCCAACACATTCTCCACTTCAGTCGCCCCGAAAAAAAACGAAGAGGAATTAAGATGAGAAATAAAATTACAACATAAATACTTAATTAAAATAGAAATAAAAATACAACATTGAAATAGAAAATAAAATTACATCAACAATAATGCAAATTAAACAATAAACTAACATGCCATACATAAAGTACTGAGTAAAATTAAATGCGTTTAGCTACTACATTCATTCAACACAAAAGTTAACCCACGAACTCCCGCTTGAGTTTTTCAAATATATAGTGAACCAGTGCCTTGCATGGCCCAATTACTAGTTATAAATTCAAATACTCCGTACAAAAAAAAAATATGTAAAATGAATAGACTTACCAAAATCAACCTTCCAATCAACTCAGGGTCGTTTACATTAACAGAAATCAACTGAACTGAACTGAACTAATTTGAAAATAAGCTAAAGTAAATAGACCCTTTATTTAAGTACACATTAAATTCATAATCTAAATATTTTGTTTGACACTTCGAACAAGAAAAGAAAATATTAATCTTGCCATAAAACAAATGATAGACTCAAACTATAAAGATACCTTGAATAACTAATTGAAAAAAAAAATAGAAACAAAGGTATGTTCAAATTAAAATATCAATTTTAAGTGCAATTATTTTCAAAACAATAAATAAAACAATATTCATTGGTTGAAGCTTAAAATAAAAAATTCTTAATTTGAAAATAATATACTTTTGATTAGGTGTGCAATTTGATTAACCCATATTTTCTTTGCTTTACAACATTTGCTTCACCCATCACATTCGACCCAAAAATTAAGTTACATGTGTATTTAAAAGGTAAGAGCACGCATATCGTGCATAAAAATACTAGTATTTTATAGGTATAACAATAAAARTATAATCTTAATTTTTACTCCACTTGTTAAAAATACAATGGAAAAATATATTTTTAAAAAAATTATAAGAAAATCAATTAAAGATAAGAATTTTTTTCCAAAATTAAAGATAATTTTTAATTGATTTCAAATTGTTAAATATTTGAAGTTAAACAATAGTTTTGCGTAACTAAGAACTGATAATTAGTAATTACCCTAATAATTAAGAAAACTAATTGATTATTGATAATTAATAATTAGTGATTTCAAGTAATAATTAGGGTGTGTTCTTTCAACTTATTTATATTTATTTGAACTTGTATTATCTTATCTTATTTATCTGAACTCATATGAATTTATTGAAACTCATTTGAATTTATTTTGTGAGAGGGAAAAAATAATGATAATATTGATTAGTACTTATCTGAATTTATTGATACTTATCCGAACTTATTTATTCAAATAGCATTGAAAATAAATTGAAGAGAACAGACCCTTTATATGAAACAAGGTAAGAAATGCACGGTTATGCGTGCATAGTGTTTTAACTTGTAAGATAATTTTTTTGGGAAAAGGTAAAGAAATATCATTAAAGCTCAAATTAGTACAAGCTCAAAAAGAGCAACAATACAAGCTTTACTTAGAGAGCAACAAGAACATCACACCAAAAACTAGAATGCTAATGCATCATTACATATTTTTAGATCTAGAAGTTGTTATATTATTAGTATTTTCCTTTTTATTTTTAGTTATTTTAATTTTTATTTTTTTTTGATAAGATTCATTCTTTTTATTGTTGTTTTAGATCTAAATGTTATTACTTGTTAGATATTTTCATTTTATTTTACTGTTTTTTTAGTTATTTAATTTTTAAAAAAATGTTTTTGGAGGATATGTTCTTTTTATCGTTGTTTTTAGATCTATTATATTGTTAGATATTTCGTTTTTATTTAACTATTTTTATATTTAGTTATTTAATTTTAAATACTTTGAATAAGATATATTCTTTTTATTTACTCTGTACTATTTTTATATTTAGTGATGTATTTAAGTTGTTAGATATTTCCGTTTTTATTTTACTGATTTTATATTGAGTTATATAATTTATTATTTTTAAATATTTTAGATAAGATATATTCTTTTTATTTATTAATTTGTTAGATAATTCCATATTTTTTGACTTTTTTTTATATTTAGTTATTTAATTTTTAAAATTAGTCTTTTTGGATAAGATAGTATTCCGTAGTATATGATATTTATTATTGTGTTTTTAATAAATAATTTTTTAATTGCTTGATATATAATTTTTAGAATATAATTGTTATCTAATATATTTTTATCTGATCTTTTATTAATGATAAGATATAATATATAATATATTTTTTAATATTTAATCTTTTATTAATAATTGCCAAATCGTACACTACCTAATTGATTAACATGAAGAACAACCAAATAGGAAATCGATGAATCGCCAAATCAAGAATTAAATCAAACCCAAAACATGCTAATTAATTGTTATAAATCCCCAACCAACCTAAAAAAAATTGTTCATATTGGAATTAATAAACAAAATAATATTAATTAGGGCAAACATAATTAAAAGCATAAATAATTAGTAACAACAATAAAAGAGATTAAGGATTGAATGAATATCGAAACGCGCAAAGAATTGATGAACGAATGATGATCTTTTATGGAATTGAAMAATTCTAASCAAAACTATCTATTGACTATGGTCTATTGAGAAAGATTACGTAATTCYGGCTAAACTAATTTCTGATGAAATAAATTGTAAATTAGGATTTCTTCCCCTTATATACAATCTCTCCACTAAGATAGACGAGTCTAAGAAATTKTAATAATTGCCTTGAATATAAGCCAAATAAAATAAAAAACAAACGGGCAAAAATCAACTTCCTAACCGATTGGTTAGTACACTAGTTGAACTAGAGGTGATCAAAAAAGCCCGCCCCGAATTTTTGCGGGCTTTGGTCACAACTTTTTTGGCCCGAAATTTTCATTTTTTGTCCGAGCTTCGATGATTAAATTTTAGGCATTTTGGTTAAAAAATTGGGTCCAGCCCGAAAAAGCTCGAAAAGCCCGCTAGGTCCGCACTTTTTTTTTTGGACTTTGGGCACACACTTTAGGCCCGAACCTAGGTCCGACCCGACCCGAGCCCGATTATCGGGCCTATATTTTAAGGCAAGTCCGGCTCGGCCCATGATCACCTCTAGTTGAACCAATTGATTATGACACTTTTCTTTCTCTTTTCTTCACTGCTTCAATCCAAACTCCATGCTATTTCCCAAAAGCTCCGTAGTTCTCTCTATCATTCCAAGATCGTTCTAAAAACATGAATAGAACCTTAAACTAATCGAAACACTAAAAATAATATTAGTAGCAAAGAGGGCCTTAAGAAGGCCTAAAACTGTGCAAATCAACAAGAGAATGATYGGGAAAACATCATATCAAATTAACACATCAACCATTTTTTTCATCTTCCTCCAGTGCTAACCACTTGTCTGATTCCTCTTTTAGACCAGCCTCCTAGTCCCATTTTCCTTCCTCTCGTTGTAAGCTAACCAGGCCAATTGATAATCCTTCTCTAGAGTACTAGTGTGCCCCGGAGCGCGATGCGCCGCGGTCCACTTTAAAATATATTTTTGTCATTTGCGAGTATCCAAATACGATGTAATTACGTGTGAAGAAGTCAAGGGATACTCAAATGRATATTTTAAGCTAGTTTTAGGTAAGCTAGCCATAATCAATTAGGTTAATATCTTTACATGTGCATAACCCTCCACAAGTTACGATGCAAGTCCACTCTAATGTATGCCAATTTTATTTGCAAATGATATGCAAAAATAGAGTAACCAACACAACTAAATGAAATAAAACATGAATTACTATCATTAAGAGTATTACATTACAAGCAGTTTCTTAGGAACTAAATATACTCCCATTTTAAACTTCAAATCAACCTTAAGTCCTTAACCCGCCAAAAGGAAGCTCCAAAGCCAAACAATTTCTAGRCATTTAGTCAATGACTTTTATTTTTAGAAATACGAGAAACCCCGTTTTGATGATGCTCAAGTGCTTCACGAATTTTCAGTGCATAATGCATCAATTGTAATAACATGATTGTCCAATTTCTTCCTTAACTCCTGCAAAGACAAAGCCGGGAACATATAAGACAATCTTCAAGATGAAGAAAAAGATGTGATGTGCACGATTTACAATGTTACAACTACAAGAGAAGATAAATTAATTGATTCTCTAGAATGAGTGTGTAAAGGTGATCCAAAGTTTGGTTTTTAAAGAAAGATTAATGCCTGATTTAGCCTATGTTACAATGTTACAACCCCATATTTGTAAAACAAATTGCAAATTGAAAACAGTTATACTTTACCTAGATACAACTCCCCAAACAAACCCCATATTTGGGATAGATGCTATAATACAGATCACCAATGTCACCTTGTTTAGATAGTCTAAGAATGCATAAGTGAGATGGCATGCGATTATACCTTGTATATATTAAATGCCACTTACAGGTAAACAAGATTTGGCAGAAAGCAGGAGCATATTGGCGTACATAGTTGGCCTTCTTGGATTTTGGTTATGTCATTTTCTTGAAATCAAATATTAATGAGAAACTACAACGACTGCGAAAACACTAATTTTTTAAAATAAATGTATAATTAACCTCAGGATWAAAAGTTGTTTACAACACAAAACTTGTGACAACCTTTATACAAAAATACAACATTRTGAGATGAKATTGGTGATCTATATTAAAGCATATACTTTAACTTTTTCGACATGTTAAAGCAATGCTACAAGTCGTAAGAAAGAGACGTTTGACATGAGAAGGCTAACTTTTTCGACATGTTAAAGCAATGCTATAAGTCGTAAGCAAGCATATACCTCCCAATTACAAGTTCTTTGTTTTCTCACCTTTACTCTAGCACACTAAACATCATTACGTCTGAGACACGGTCAGTTCTTTGTGCAGARAAAGCTTCTGAACAGTTGAATAGCCCTGCACTGATGTACATTTCATTTGTGGAAAATTGGAAACCATAAAACAGAAAGCCACAAAATCCTTAACTTAWCTATACACTTGTCTACTCTAAGATAAACTCAAAGTGATGCATAGAAAACAATCACATATACCTCTCAATCTTCTTTATTCATGTCAAATAACCATCTCCTCAAGTATTTGCATCAGTTCAACAGAATCTAGCGAAGTGCCAATGTCTTTCACACCTTTGAAACTTCAATCGCAAATGTTATATTTAACTTATGGTGACCCTTTTTTACCCAATAACCTTACAA
>SNQN01010242.1:6395-17170 GCA_008642245.1 Bassia scoparia
GCCCATATGATCAGTCCTCCCAAAGAAAAAGAATTGGTGAAAATATTCGTCAAGAATTTGCTCTTCAACTACCGCAATCACTTTCACTACTTGGACCTAAACACCTTTGACAAGGTCTACCGCATTGGCATCAAGATTGAGGATGATCTCCTAAAAGAAGAACCAAAGAACAGTTTAGGCGACCGCCAAAAGAATGACACAACTAACTCATCTATGGATGTGTCGAATGTCAATGATATTGAAGCAACCACACCTCCGGCAAAGCGCTCTAAACGCCAATTCACTCCGCTTGGAATCTCCTACACCTAAGCATTTGATCGCCACTATAGTAGAGGCCTAATCACTCTAGTCAGTCCAACAATTGATCCTCCGATTTAGAAGAGGTCTCTAAAATGGGATCCATCTATCATAGTATTGCAAGTATCACCGCGGTAACAGTCACACCACCGAGTTATGCAACACAGTTAGAACCATTATACAAGGTATGATTGATGATAGGCTCCTTCCTATTCCTCCAGGAGGAAATTATCCTAGCATCTGAAGGAAAGCAATCACCCGCAGCACACGTATTTCACAACAAAAGGTAACATGCGCAAGAGTCAATAAAGTTCTAGCATAGGTTGAGTCGGAGAGTCCCTACACCTAGATTTACATTTTCCTTTCTTTTCCTTTTTGTCTAGTCTATGTCAATTAGAAATTGAGTCATGTCATCTCATTAGCTGTAGATACATACATTTGTCCCTAGCCTAAAACAGCCAATGATAAGACACCCCTCGCAACACAAAAGTCAAATCGAGAGAGCTAGGACCCAAACAAGCCCTATGAAAGGCAGATTCCCTTGCACCGGTCACCTATTCCAGGTATTTAGCACCTCAAAAATAAGTTTCAATTTTCAAATAATTTTACCTTATTTTTAAACATTTTTCTAGAATTTTTCGGAATTTTTCTAACCATTTTTGGCAATTTTCGGAATTTTCCACAAATTTAATTAATGTTGCGATAATTAATTAAATTATGAACACAATTCCAAAATTCACAAAATTTTGGCACAYCGCCCTACTCTTCACAAGGAATTGTTAGATAATTTTTCCATAATTTTTCGATTTATGGTTTAATATTTACGAATTTCTTAAACAAAAACGCAAAATCGAGCAAAACGAGCCATCCCCGGATTTTCGTCTCGAGAAACACGTCCCGAGGGAGCAGAAAATCCCGAGAATCGTGGTAATATGAGCCATAATTGCAATAATATCAACTATGATCGTATAAAATCGCGCATATATTTTATACAATCATATTACGATACTATTTCATTACAATCTCGCTATTCGAGGTAAAACAATCTCGAATATTGCAATAAAATCCGAAACAATCGCAATAATATCGAATAATTATCGTATAACATTACGTACGATTATATTACGATCTTATACAATCGAAATCAAGCTATTCGAGGCAAGCAAATCGGCTAAAATCCTGGCCATTATTGAGCGCTATTGCACCRAGTTTTGGGCGTTATTATGCAAAGAATTTACCTGTTTTTGGCCGATTTCGACCCTTGCGTATAAATAGGGATCCACTCCCATTTTATTTTACCAAAACTTGGCTTTGACTTGCTTCTCCGTCGTCCAACTCCTCTCTCTCCTCTCTCTCTCTCTCTCTCTTATGCTTTCTACAAATACTCTCAAACAATTCAAACACATAAAAGCTATTCAAAGGCTCTTGTCATAGACTTAGAGGTTTCAAGGTCTAATTCCACAAGGTTCCTTCCTAGGTCGAGCAGCGTCCTTGGTCTTCGCATCTGTTGCAGTAGTTTGAGTTGACGTCTCAATTCTAAACCCACTTTTGCATGCTGTTTATTAATCGACTTTCTTAGTATTTGAGTAATATGATGAATAAAGAATCGGAATTTCAATAAAACAACCGCAAGCATAACTTAAATTCCTCGTACGAGTGCTTTGAATGCTTGTCTCACAACAATAATAGCTTAACAAAACCTGCAAATTTACGTATTGCACGCATAATAAGATAACTCAGGACAACCGGAATAGGCTCCTGGAATACGAAGTACCAACACATCTCCACAAAAACTAGACACTATGTGCATTAGTATTTTTTAAACAACCCACCAAGTAATATTCAGCTTAGGTTTAAAACAGAAAAACTATTGTTTTTGTTTTTAGCAGACAAAAAAGATAAACTCACAATAACTGAGTAATGCCGCTAGATGCAGGGGGAGTTGTGCACTCCTTCACCCTTACCCTTTGCCCCTAAATCTAGTCTTTGGTTTGACTACCCAAACATGGGATCCTCCCCTTGCTTTATCAATTATAGGCAAGCTCTAAAACGAGTTTCGAAGCTCCGAAAAGAAGTTACTGGCAACTTCCTCACTTATTTGATTAAACACACAACTCCAGGCATACTCACAATATGCAAAAAGCAAGATTCAATTCTAAGCAAAACAAACGAGTGCCCTAATTTACCCCCCGGTGCAAGGGACCCAAAACCAGTCGATCCGGCTGACGATACACCGCGCCCATACGTTTCTCTTGTACTCCGCTGGGATTTCTAAAGCTATTACTTTGCTGTGTGCAATACTAAATATATTACGCTTTCACGTCCTAAAGACGGCATTGTGTTTTAGGCATCCGGCATTGACGGAATTAGCGAGTTGCATATTAAGGGTTTCCGGTTTTTTGTTCTAGGGCACCTTTTTTTTCAACGTTTTTGTCTCCTATTAGTTTGGGGTTCTACACTTGATACAAGACCCGGGGGGGGGAGTCGCTTAAGATTGGCGGGTGCACTACCTTATGTAACCAATCTTAGATGATGCCTTCCCACACCATGACGTGCGGCTTGCGTGCATTACCAAAGCATAGTGGTTTACGAAACCTCCTGTTGATCATCAAGTGGGCGATGTGTAAGGTCGTTCGAACCAGTCATGGATCCTCTTGCACCCGTCCTGACCGTTCGAAACGTAGCAACTGAATTCTAGGCGGAGTTTGTTTTTCTTTGCATATGTCAATGCTACGTGACATGTAACGTGTTTTGACTAAGACCCTAACTGTGCATTTTTAACAACACAGTCATCGAGTTCATTGGTAACTCCTCACTAGCAAGAATATTCCTTAGCGGTCATAATGTCGAGTGGTTTAAACTAGAATCATTAGGCGTGACGGTCAAACCTTTTAACTTTGCCTTTTCAAAAAAAGAAGAATCAAAAAAAAAAAAAAAACGAAAAAAATGACCACAAAAAGATTTGAAAAATGAATATAAAATAGCGATAGGAAAATTTGCACACTTCATGCACTTTACTTTGTTTTAAGTCAGTCTAATAGGCAAGATGATCAACCCTAAGGCATTTAGGCATCCACATGTTGATTCGACAGACATAACTTTTGTCCCATGAGCAACAGATAAAGTCGTGCGTCTAGACAACACCGCCGGTTTGGGTTCGGAACACGGAGTCGATAGTCGTGGTGAGCAAACGTCATCCAGCAAACTCTAAAGGGCAGACTACTCCTAACCCATTTCGAAGTCTAGGCTCTTTTTCACGCGCGCAAACACCGAAAGCACAGTGACATCCAACATAAATTCAATGGGAAGAAGAAAACGACGCCATGGCCCAGCAAGCCACATACACCTTGCAAGCCAGCTTACTAACTGTGAGCAAGCTAAGTGTCTTGAGGTCCTTTTAAGAACCTCGAAAAGATGTCTGGGAGGAACCAACAAGAATGCCTACTTTGAACACCGAACTCGCAGGACTTTCAGCTGAGAACACGAAAATTCTCTATGCGGACTTGCCAAGTTTCAGCCAACTGACGATCCTATATTCCACCTTCAAGGTTTAGGGCTACCATGCCCACTCCCCCGCCCCCATATCAGGAATTGATGCCTGTTTATTCCCTAAGTTTCCCATCACTCGATCCAAATCTATCAAAAGTGGTTCTTTTCACTTCCCGACAAGGACGTTGCCACTTGGGATGACATCACTCAGGCGTTCATGACGCGATATCACAACAACATCCAGGTTTCCACCTCTCTTAGGGAACTTGAAATCATCAAGCATGATGAAAAGGAAGGATTTACRGCTTACCTTGCTCGCTGGAAGGAAGTAAGGGAATTGATGTTGCTTTATTCCCTAAGGTTTTACCCATGTCACTCGATCCAATTTATCAAAAGTGGTTCTTTTCACTTCTCGACAAGGACGTTTCCATTTGAGATGACATCACTCAGGCGTTCATGACGCGATATCACAAAAACATCCAGGTTTCCACATCTCTTAGGGATATATGTGCTTGCAACGTTGTAAGGGTTGTCCCTACGATMATTTTACTTTATTTGTTTACACGACTATTTTTGGATTCCCCCTTGATTTTTTCTTTTAGTGACCTTGACTTCGGTCAAGATGACTTGATGTTGATAAGGGGATAATGAGGATTGTAGTGTGAACCATATCTCCAAGTTTTCCTTTATTTCCTAGGATTTTTCTATTGATTGTTGTGCTGATATATATTTTTTGTGCGCCTTTGTGATATTAGGTGCAAACTTGAAAAAATCACAAAATCAAAAAAATGCACAAAATGGCCAAAAATATTTTCATTTTCCATTGCTTTTCCTTTTGTTTTTCTTTRTTTTCTTCTCTTTTGGTTTTCAAGGAAAAAAGTGCTAAATTATGTTTATTGTCTTGGATATGGGCTATTGTTTGGGATTTGAGTTTTGAGCAACTCATTTTTCCCCTAGCCAAAGAGCTTGTGAGATCTATAATTTTCAAATCACCACTCTTGTGAGATCATGAAGTTCTCTTCCTAGAAATATATTAGATTGCCACTCTTTCTAAGCCAGCCATGTGATATTTTCTTCGTGATGAGCTTTCAAGCCAAGCCGAGCGTAACTTTGTAGATGATAGGAAACTTAGCTTGGTGATTCTTGTTTATATTTGAGACCTTGTGAGTTGTGTGAATTCTTTTAGAGCCAAGTAGGCACAATCAAGTCAAAATTTCACAAAAATTGAGTGTTTGTACTAGACTCCTACCTTGACTATTTGTTTGTGACTTTCCGAGATTTAGACCGAACTACCTAAGGGATGAAAAAGCCAATCATTTCGGGTCTTGAGACAAATATTTTTCCCTTTTTCATTTTCTCTTTTTGTTTGTTTTTCCACATACGTATTTGGGAACAAATTTTGGGTTTTCATTCAACTTTGMCACCCCTTTGAGCTTTCCCATCTTTGTTAGCCACATTACGTACCGTATAGCCAAATTCTNCACCCCTTTGAGCTTTCCCATCTTTGTTAGCCACATTACGTACCGTATAGCCAAATTCTGACATGTTTTGACCTTTAGAAGACAAGCGAAGAGTGGTTATTGTGTTTGTAAAGGTTAAGKAAATTAAGCCTCAAAGTGTTGCAAAGTGCGTAGTGAATGCAATAATATTGCAAAGTTATTCCCAACTGCATTGAAAAAAAACAAAAAATACAAAAAYATATATCCAAAAACATGCACAAAAAGGGAAAAAAGTTCAAAGTGTAGCAAGTTGAATGGGAGAAAGCAAGTGTGCTATAAACTTGCCTCCCACGTTTGTGAGTTATGTGAATTGAGATACTTTAATCCATGATGTATAAGTGCCAAAAATGGTCACATTTCGGCACTTATTTCTCCTTTATTTTGGCCATTTTGTGTGTTTTCAATACCATTTTACTAGCTTTTTAGCTAGTTTTCCACTTTGTATAGTTTTGTGGAGTTTTAGTGGCTTTTAGTGTTTTTCGTAGGTTTTTAGCTTGATTTCTCCTGATTCCTATTCCTATGCTCCTATTTGCAAGTATTTTGAGTGTTTACAATTTGCCATGGTGTGTATGTGCCAGTGTTGTGCTTTGTTGCAAGTTGGCTTGGTTGTATTTGCGAAGTTTGAGCTTTAATGTGATTGAATTTGTATCCAAACACCATATTCGAGCCATATCTATCTTCACAATAAGWATTTAAAGGTGATACTTGTTGCATTGG
The DNA here is from genome assembly GCA_008642245.1 of Bassia scoparia. Taxonomy (NCBI): domain Eukaryota; kingdom Viridiplantae; phylum Streptophyta; class Magnoliopsida; order Caryophyllales; family Amaranthaceae; genus Bassia; species Bassia scoparia. The sequence continues at coordinate 12,398 of SNQN01010242.1, forward strand.
AAGGTAGACACGTAGAGCTTTCCAACGGTAAATTATAAGCTGCAATCAGCTCACCGAGCGCGAAGTTATGGTCGTTCGAAGTTYAGGCCGTTGAGTTGGGAAAAGCTTCCAAGTCAGAACCAAAAACGAGTGCACGCACACAGAGATGTGTGGACAGTGGCTCGACCCGCACATGGGCCCGTGTCTGCACCTTCCTCCCTTTTTTTCCAGAACTGAAAAAGAGCGCACGAAAATCGAGGGATCGGCCCGCGCTTGCGGACTTGCATGCGCACCCTTATTGGTCTTGCTCATAACTTTTTATCTACAAGGAATTTTGAAACATAAAAAATTGCGTTGGATACTAGAGATCGAGAGATTTCCATTGAAATATAGCATGCTTCAATAGGATCTATACAACAAAAGATATAGCCGTTTGAAAAAGGAGTTGACTTTCGATCATTCACTTATGTGACTTTAGTAATGGCAAACTTATAAAATTTAGCAAAACTTGTTAGGGAGTTGTATATATAGATGTGTGACGAGAGAGAAACAAGCAGTAATTGTAGTAAGTTGTAGTTTAGTTTTAGTTAGACTTTATTTTTCAGAAATTTTTCTTAATTTCTTCATCTTCTTTTTCATTTTAGTTTTAGGAGAGAGAAAATCTGCATTGGAGGATCTCCAAGCTTTCTTGTTTTGCTCATATCTCCTTCGTTTCTTGTCAGATTTCAACGTTCTATATATGAAATTRATTCTTCTTGATCTTGTGACTTCATTCATAGCCTTTAATTTCATTTTCATGCAACTTTTCATTTCATTTTCTGCAGATTTCGTGTTTTGCATTTTTATGGGTTTTCTTTGTATGCTTTGATTCTTGTTTCTATTGTTGCTAGATTATTTCCTTTGTCTTTTTTACATGTTTTGTGAATGTTTTTGATTAGTTTTGAGTAGTTTCATTGCATTTCTTTAATACCCTAACTTTTGGTTTTTTCAATTTCAATGGCAATTCCTTTGATTTCATGCTTAATTATTCTTGTAGTTTTCTTCTTCTTTGCAATATTTGTGAGTAGTTTCATGCATAAGTAACTAGGAACCTTAACCTAGTGCAACCAATGTCATGATTATACTTACATTCTCAATCCATGATGAGTTTCTGATCCCCATTGTTGTGGTTTCCTAAGCTTACTAGTGCAATTTCACCAAGGAATTGGGAGGTTGGTTTAATTAGTTAGTGAAAGAGTGTTCATCCCAAGTTCACCAAGGGATTGGGTAATAGGTTTGAATAGCTAGTCTCATATTTTTTTGACATGAACAATAGAGGGTGAGGATAAGATTCCAATTCAAGCTTGTTTTTGGATGATCAAAGTATTTGGGAAATGAATTCAATTTAATTTCTAGATTAGGATTGCAATGATCATTGTTTTGGGTTGAGTCARCCATTAGATTAGCATTAGTTCTGCAAGATTAGGGAACCTAGTGATCCTAGGTGCTTATCCTATTAGTTTTCCAAACTTTTAGTCAACTTCCTTGTAGTTCTTAGTTTAAAATCCATTTTTCAAACTCTATTTTTCACCCCAAATTCAATTCTTGAGTCTCAAGTCTACAAATTTCTTGATGATGACCTCTTACTAGCCACACATGATTGTAGTGATTAGTTATGGTTTTATAATTTTATTTGCACATACCTCTCCTATTAGTTCCAACGGTCCCCAAGGGAGTGCGTCATCCCAAAGTTACTTGTGTAGTATTACCATCACAGCAAAAATTACTATTTACCGTCAACCCAACATTTACCTACATTACAAACCATAAAATACCTTTGACTGGGAGTTAGTCAAGAAAAGTTGATAGGAGTCACAAATGCTGTTCTTCAAGGTTCTCAAGCTAGTGCAATGTGCTGTTAACCATCACATCTCACCAAGATCTTCTCTTGCTATTCTTGAGCTCTTCTGATATATGTGTTTCACTAAGCTTGGTTTTCTGAAGCTCATGGAGGCCCTTCGGGGAGAGAGGAAGAGAATGATGACTTGATTATGGCAAGACTTGAACAAGATTGCACACAATTTGATATCTATTGATGCTTGCCCCTGACTTCTAATTGGAAGACATCCTTTCTACTATTAGCGTCACTTAATCGAAATCCACACTCCAATTCATCATACTACAACAATACACATATCCGTTGTCCCCTCCTAAATGGCCGTATCATGAGTAATTTGAGGGGACGGTGTTAGCCACTGAACAATAGTTACCCACCATTGCGTCCCCTTTCTCAAAATGTGCTGAAGGTAGTGTATATGTGTCGGTCTCAATGCTAACAAGGTACAACGATTAGCCAAATTAAGAGTAACTTAGGTGCTAATGTGTCCAAGACATATACAAGAGGACACGTTCAGAAAACCTAACACTTCCCACATTAAATAAGAAGGACACGTTTAGGTGAGCTAATGGTCAACACATTGACATAAGAAGGGACATCGTAGGAACCTAACGTGTCCAATGTTCACATATTAAGGCAGAGCCAGTTATTAACGTTACATTATAAGGGAAGACTCTCTAATTTTGTGCCCGTTTGAGTTCTACTCCATAACGTGTCTATCGTACATAAGATTAGGATACACGTTAGTAGATTAATGTGTCAAACGTTACATAAGAAGGACCAATTTAGTGCCCTAATGTTTCCAATGTGACATATGAATGGGACACTTAGGTAGCTAATATAATCCAATTTAGCTAGGAGGGAACATGTTACGTAGGCTAACGTGTCCAACACTACATAATGGGACACGTTAGAATGTTAATGGTCCAATGTTACAAAATCAGGCGATTTCATGAGAACATAAATTTAATTTTATCAATAATTTCGTAATTTCGTACAATATTATAAACATCAAAATATTTAAATAATTATAAAATATTCAAATACCATATATTTCAAATTCCGCTACATAATTTCATTATTCTAACAAATGTCCAAAACCACATTCGATTCCGCTACAAATTTAGTACATTTAAATACGACAAAAATTAGTAGAATTAATTATAATTAGTAGTTGCACCAGATTAATTATGAACATCTATCATCTATCTCCTCTTAAATAAGAATAAGTGTTGCTTTTCGCCATTACCCCTCACAAAACCTCCAGGTTTTTCCCTAGAGCTTCCCGACAAGATGTTTTGACCTCCTTCTTAAAATAACCTCTAATTTAGAAACTTCCTTCAACTATATCTAGGAACACCATAACAAACCATAAATAATAAGACTTGCAAGGGTTGTAAATGGAAGAGATTTATTTATTATTAAACACAAGCAATCAAAGACAACATTAACCACAAGAATAGACAACTTAATTGCAAGAAACTTTCAATCTCTTGATATTCCTATAGTCTATTTAACTACGAGAAACAATTGATATACTCCCATGGTCTAYCTAACAATTACCAAGCGATATGGTTATTAGATCAACATATATATGAGGTACTTATAAAATCAAATTAGAAGTTTAGACATAAAACACATTCCATAATCTAAAACATGCCGGCATATTCATGATGCAATATATTTGACTATGGCATGTGTTGTACCCGGTTCTAGCTGAACCCGGCCCAAGAAWCCSAGCTTGGAATCAGACAGTAACCACCTGCGGAAAAGAAGGACCTAGCTAGATAAGTATCACCKAAGGCAACGGCTAGAAGATCAGTTGAGAAATTAGCGYCAGCAAGATAGCAACTGGGAGAATAACTTAGCCTAGTAGGGTTTATTCATTATAAATATGTAAAAGTGTAACCAGTAGCTACTTACTTATTCTCTCATCTCCTCTCTACTCATATTCAATAGCTAGAAAAACTCTATCATTGTAAAATCGCTAAAGGAAGCCAATAAAAGGCCAAAGTTATAGTGGATCAGTAACCTCATCGCTACTTGGGTTTTTCCCGACTTGGGTTTCTACGTCACCATCTCTGTGTGTCCTTTTCATTCTCGCACTTTATTTATTTTGCTTATATTATTGTTATCGAACGAATTATCCTATCTGGTTGTAAAATCTGCATAAACATTTTAGCGCCCATCGTGGGGCCTGCAGCTTGATTTYTCAAAAAAATAGTGAAGGGAGTATACTCTTACTATTCTATCTCTATCTTTCTTTTAAGTCGTACAATTTGAAAAATTTGTTATGGCTTCTGAAAGTGGCATCCCTACCGGTGACCCTAACTCGAATCCCCCTAGCAATTCTGACCTAATGCAATTATTGACCTCATACAGAGAAGAGCTCCAAAAAAGTAGGGAGGAGACCRAGTAGGRTCTCCAAACCTTAAGAGATGAGATGACTGCTGCGTRAGGKAACAGGCGTAGGATTGTTGATATTGAGAATATCCCTAATATGCAGAACTTATCTTCAGGTGAATCCGAAGATGAAGAAGATCTCTCCTTCCGAGAAGACGAGCTAGAAGAGCCCGAGGAGGGCGAGCAGGAAGCCCCTAGGAGGTAGAAACTCTCGAAGGAGTGGAGGATCGCGATCCCAGCGCCAGGAGGCTAGCTAAGTTGGAATCCACTACTACAAAAAAAAGCCTAAGAGACCGGTTAAAAAAGGCCGAATAGACTGCAAAATAACCGGTCTTTAGCTCGCAGGGCTCTTASGGTAAGYGATCGATTTATTTTTGTGGTCTCTTATACTGAGCAATGAGACCGGTGCTTAGAAAAACCGGTCTCTTATATAGAGGGATAAGAGACCACATCTAACTCAGTAACCGGTCTCCTATATAGTTTATTATGATTATTTTATTACATCAAAGAGACCG
>SNQN01010243.1:11828-22583 GCA_008642245.1 Bassia scoparia
AGGGGAAATTTCTCATCCCAAAAAAATTAAGCGGTCCGAGAATTGGACCAAAAATCCTTGGACTTAGCCCCAAGGCGTTTAGGGGAAATTTCTCGTCCCCAAGAAATTAGGCGGTCCGAGAACTGGACCAAAAATCCTTGGACTTAGCCCCAAGGCGTTCAGAGGAAATTTCTCATCCCCAAGAAATTAGGCGGTCCGAGAATTGGACCAAAAATCCTTGGACTTTGCCCCAAGGCGTTAGGAGAAATCACAGAGTCCTCCTAGAATTTCCTAAGCCGTGGACACTAGTCCTGACTTGGAAGGCGTATTAATCCACCGGACTAATGTCATGATCTACTGACGTTTACAGGCCAGAATTTAATACAACATCGATACCAAATACATTTGGTCAAGTATATACTGTATTGATACGATAACCCGTACAACAGCGGTATGTATTCCGTAGTAAACCTTTCAGATTATACCCTTTATTGGGCCTTCAATACCAAAGCCCAACAGCAACAGTCATTTCCTTTATATAAGCAGAGCATACCTCACTTCATTTCCGATTCATTCAATCTTTCTAGAGAGAGAAACTTCAAAAAATCTTCATTTGCTTCCTCAAGAATCTCAAAAAATTACTTCCTAGTCCTTTGCGTTTCATCTTCATCTTTTACACAAAGTAATTTCCTAAGGCGCTATCAGAGGAAGGGCGTTGGGAGCAAGAAAGTTGTTATTCGCAAAACTTGGCGGTCCGTGAACTCGTTCAAAACTTCTTCTTTTAAGGTACAGTACCCTAAACCTCCTTATTTAATAATGTCTAAAGTAGACCCTGAAATCTTGGCCCGCCTAACCTTTAGTAACATAGAATATGAAATAGAAGATGATTCTTTCCATAACTGAAAGTGGGCGGCTAGGTGTAGCCATAATTATAAGGATCCGTATGTTAAAATAACCGACAACCCCTAATAACGCCAATGGTTACTCCAATCCCATTCCTGTAGAAAGCCCCAACTGGCCATTTAACTACCAGTGATAGTCTAACCGCCGGGGTTGAGAAGAGGAACAACCTCATAAAACCCATTAAATGTAGGATAACAATGCTAGCTTACCGCCGAAAGAGGGCATTGTACTAAACCATATAAACCTTTATCACCTCAGAGCCCGTTTCAAGATGGTGAGAGGTTACCTATGACGATCCCGAGCTGACGCGAGTCACCAGGACAGAAGCGTACTTCCAACGGCCCTGGGGGGCTGCAGTTATAACCTAGTCATCATTTTAGGAATTGCGTTAGGTCAGGAAGAGCATAGGCGACAATTAACCTTCCGCTATCGCCTCCCATATGAAGACACCATTCCAAATTCCCAGGGACTTAAAAAGGTGGTAACGTACCTTCCCCTGGTTGTATGCTTCATATATGTTGCACTTAGGTTAGGCATTCGATTTCCTTCCACCTTTTTATTGTAGAGTTGTCTGATGATGTTTAGATTACACCGACAATTTAGATGCCTAACAGTATATCACAAATCCGATGCCTTCATCGCCTTGTGCGATATTTCTCAAGGTTGCGCCCTCCCTACCCTTGAGAAAATGCTTACCTGGTTGAATCAGAGAAGGATTCGGCCTGGTTGGTATGGATTCCGGATCAAAGATCGATACAAGTTCTTCAGAAGACTGTCTCCACACAAGGGTTTCAGGCAAGTTTGTGTTTACTACCACGGCGAGAGAAATATTCCAACAAAAGCCCAGTAGCCGCCTTCCAACTTTCTCCTCAATAAAGATGTCCCTCAGATGTCAAGGAAAGGCTGTAATGGCCTTTACTGTTGTACAAAAATTGTATATGCGGGGCGAGGACTGTTGGTTCCCTTGTGCGTGGGTCTCCAAGTAAAAACACTAACAAGGGAATTTTTCTGTCTTATTGTGGTCTTAGCCAGGCGTATACTAGGGGTATGAGTCTAACCCTCCTTTATAGCCACCTTCTGATCATACTTGTTTCTGACATTTCTTTCTTGTTTCAGCTTTGTCCAGGGCGAGATTTACCCCTGAAACGGAGGTCCTATCAGACGAAATAGACATGGCTCGAATGATGATGGACGCCTGTCTCGAAGAAGAGACCATTCCAATTCCTCCTCCTCCTTCAGTAAGTTCTCCTATTTTTCCTTGTAACCCTCCGTTTTTGCCTCATCTAACACTTAGTTTTTATTTATTTATTTATTTATTTATTTTTAAGAAAAGGAGTACAAAGAAAAACCGCTTAAATGAAAGCGCGTGAGGAAGCTGACCCCGCCCACCTCAACGACGCCTTTGGGGACAATGAGCCCACTCAAACCCCTTTTGCCGGATATAATCCGATGAAGGACCAAATGGGGGTTGAGGACGATGGCGAGCACCTCTTCCAGGAGGACGAGGAGGTCGCCGAGGGGGTCTAGGACGGCGAAGAAACCGTCCAAAACGCCGAGGAAAATGACCATGAACCCCTCGGCGAAGATGAATATGTTGGGGTTCCCTTCACTGATCTACCAACGGAGGTCAAGCTTACCCGGGCTTGTACCGCTATTGCTGAAATGCATTCGATTGAGGCGGATGCAGAGGTGATCAAGAAGGAGGGAAAAAACACTTTCTTCCCACTAAGGGAAGCCTGGTTTGAGGTAGGCGCTAACATCACCTCTATGTTCTTTCCCTTTCCTTTCTTACTTAGCTAAATTTAAACTAACCCTTTGTTTTTTCTGCAGCTATCCGCCAGACTCCATGGTATGTCTGAGGCGTATGCCCAGGCTCTTCTCCAAGAAGAGTCATCAGGTGCTGAGCTGGCGAACTCCGAAAAGAAGGTTGAAGATCTGACGCTGCAGATCAACAACCTAAAAACGGAGCATACCACCGCCCTTCAGTCAATGGAGGAAAGGGCAAAAACCGCCAAAGACGCCTTGAAAGAGGCTGAGGCGGCAAAGAAGGCTGCTGAGGGCGACCTAGCCACTGTCCGCCAGGAATTGGCGGATTTGAAGACTACTGAGGCCACGCGGGCTCAAAACGCCAAAGACACCATCCTTTAGTGGCAAGAGAGCTCTGAAGGAAAGAAGTGGCGGGATGACGGTGTTTACAGCATGTCCCAAAAGATCTCTGAACAGACCAAAATCAGAGTTCTTGCCGTCGCTAATATGGTGGTCCCAGGCAAAAAGGAAGAAATCCAGGCCGCCCTGGGTGAAATTCTGGCGAAGGAGAAGGCCAGGAAGCTGGAGAGGCAGGCTCAAATTGCCCACCAGAGCAAGGAGAGAACGGAGGCGGCCAGAACGGAGAGGGCGAAGAAAGACGCTGAAAATGCTGCCCTTCGCCAAAACAGGGAAGTAGCTGCCAACGCCGCTACTGAACTAAAGAAAACCATCAGTGGTGCCTCTCAGCCCCAAGTCTCCAATGGTTCCAAAGATCAGACCGCCTCGATTGGAGTGCATACGACCTCTTCAGGTCTTAGAATTAACCTGAAAAGATCCTCAGGTGGGGCGGTCTCTGATGCTGCACCTACTGGACCCAAAAATCCAAGGCCCAATCCTAAGGCTCTAGTGGTCAATATCAGGGATCCCATCGCTCCTCAGCCCAAGAAATCTGGCTCTGGTTCTGCCAGCAAGGGCGGGAAGAGGCCCAACTTGCCACCCTCCAACGCCAAGAAGCCCAATGCCTCAGACGCCAAGCAGCCTTAATTTAATCAGCTCTTTTTGTATTCTTCTTTTTCTTTGTGATGTATGAATCTTTGTAATTTATGAACTGCTTTTCATGTACCTCTTATTTCTATTAATGAAAAAATTTCACTTTCGACAATGAGTATTTTCGCTGTTTATTTACTTTTCTGCTATTATAACTTTGTTTAATGCTAAGTAACGCACTTAGGCGATAAGAAGCTAGGCGGGGATGACCCCAAAGCCTATGATGCAAAACCCGACTCCTTGGGCGAATTTAAACAAACATCAAATGTGCCAAAAACTAGGCGCTCCGAGAATCGCAGCAAAGTGAACTTTTAACCTTAATTAAATAACTGGGCGGTTATCTTTTTTAATCAAACCCCAACTAAATTGGGTGGTCCGAGATGTGTGGCATAACCTAGATTAAGCCTGTTGTGTATGCTTGCATGGGCGAATAATAAACGAAATATACCCCCAATAAATTGGGCGGTCCGAGAAGTGCAACAAAAATAAAGACACTTCAATCATAAGCAAGACTAAGAATATTAAAGTCTATATTAAAGGGAGGCATTATCTTGTAAYCAAGTCTATGCCTAAACGCCCCTCTGATATTATCTTTATTCATATGAAATTTGGTTACATCAATGTTATTTATGTACAAAGACATACGCCTTACATGGCTTACATGCCCAGCGTTGATGTAATCAAGTATAATAACGACGTAAATTATCTGCATTCCAAGGCCTGGGCAGGGCGTTTCCAGCAGCATCCTCCAGGAGAATAGTGCCTGGTCTGATTACTTCAGTAATCTTATACGGCCCTTCCCAATTAGGGGTTAACTTTCCCATGCGTAGATCTTTGCCTGTACTTTCTACTCTACGGAGGACCCAATCGCCATTGGAGAACTGGCGTGGGCGGACTCGGTTATTGAAGTATCTCGTGATCTTTTGCTTATAACTGATGGATTGCAACAGAGCATCGACGCGAACCTCTGGCAATAAGTCCAAATTTGTTCTCCTGGACTCTTCGTTAACCCCATGCTCATAATAAGTGACCCTGGGCGATGGAATCCCAACTTCAACAGGAAGAACCGCCTCACTCCCATAAACTAAGGCAAATGGGGTGTGTCCTGTTGACTCTTTGGTGGTGGTTCTGGCAGACCACAGAACTCCAGGTAACTCATCAACCCATGACCCTTTAGCCCCTTCAATCTTGGTTTTTATGCCCTTAAGGATCACCTTATTCGCTGCTTCTGCTTGTCCGTTAGTTTGTGGGCGATAAACAGCGGTAAACTGAGCTTTAATGCCAAATTGTTCGCAATAATGCCGAGTAGATTCACTTTCAAATTGCCTTCCATTGTCAGCAATGAGCGCCCTTGGGATACCAAAACGAGTGATTATATTGCGCCAAATGAAYTGCTGGATCTGCTTCTCAGATATAGTTGCCAAAGGCTCAGCTTCTATCCACTTAGTGAAATAATCAATGGCGACAAGTAAGAACTTCCTCTGGCCTGTTGCAGGTGGGAACGGTCCCARCAAATCCATTCCCCATTTATCAAACGGTAAAGTAGGCATGATGGCGGAAAGACCTGTGGCGGGGAGGCGTGGTATATCGGCGTTTAGCTGACATTTTTCACAGGTTTTCACCAACTCCTGGGCATCACTCTTTAATGTTGGCCAATAATAACCAGACCGTAATGCCTTTCCCGACAAGGTTCGAAAACCCTGGTGGCTTCCACAGGCCCCCTAATGGATTTCCCTTAGCACATAATCGCCCTCATCAGGGGTGATACACCTCAATAAGGGGTGAGTATAAGATTTCTTGTATAACTTGCCATCATGCCATAAAAACCACTTGGATTGTTTTCTTACTCTTTCTACTTGTTTTTCATCTTGGGGTAACTCCCCCTTCTCCAAGTACTGCACAATCTGACTCATCCATGTATCGCCCCTCTCAAGTACCGCCATTGTCTCGTTGATACTTGGTTCCTTCAACACTTCCCAAGTGATTGTACGAGGACTTTCATTCTCCGTCGAACTTGCTAGGCGGGACAAAGCATCAGCCTGTTGATTCTCAAACCTAAGTATGTGTTTAATTTCAAAGTCTTCAAATTTAGCCCTAAGAGCTTCCACCTTACCCAGATATATCTTCATTGCGTCTTCTTTAGCCTCAAACTCGCCCATCACTTGGCTAACAACTAATTGCGAATCAGATTTTACCGCGACACGTTTAGCCATTGCAGCCAAGCACATCTGCAATCCCAATAACAAAGCCTCGTACTCCGCTTCATTATTGGAGGCGGTAAAGCCAAATCTTACTGCATATTCTAGCCGATCTCCCAAATCTGTTTTGATTAATATTCCAGCCCCAGTTCCACCTTTTGTGGAAGAACCATCCACGAACAATTCCCATGGATTCTCTGTATTCATTGATGGGCGGTTAGTACACTCCGTAATAAAGTCAGCCAACGCCTGAGCCTTGATCGCCCTTCGAGGTTCGTACTGTAGGCCATAATCGGCCAACTCATCAGCCCATTCGGTCATCCTGGTCGAATGATTTCGCCCCTCGATGATTTTGCGGATTGGTTTGCCAGTAAGAACCGTGATGGGATGGGCGTGAAAGTAAGGTTTTAGTTTTCTGCTCGCCACTACCAAGGAATACACAAGCTTTTCTATCATAGAATACCTTAACTCCGCCCCTCTATATGCATGACTAACAAAATAGACAGGGAATTGAGTTTTGCTTCTTTCTGCCACCAATACTGCACTTAAGGCGTACTCTGATACCCCTAAGTATATGAACAAAGGCTCTTTTGGTAAGGGCGATACCAGTTTTGGGATTTCCGCCAAGTGTTTCTTCAGGTACTGGAAGGCCGTTTTCACCTCTTCGTCCCACTTGAATGTGGATCTCTTCAAAGTTTGAAAGAAGGCCAGGCTCTTATCCGCTGATTTGGATAGGAAACGCCCCAAAGCCGCCATGCACCTCGTCAACTGCTGTACTTCTTTAACATTCCTGGGAGATTGCATGTCTAGTACTGCTTGTACCTTGTCTGGATTCGCCTCAATGCCTCTTTCATCTACAAGAAATCCAAGACATTTTCCGCCTCAAACGCCAAAAACACATTTTTTGGGGTTGAGCCACATGTTGTACATTCACAATGATTCAAATGTCTCCCTGAGATCAGTAACATGGTCAGTCTCAAGTTTACTTTTGACAATCATGTCATCTACATATACTTCAATATTCCGGCCAATCTGACCGTCGAATATTTTATTAACCAACCTCTGGTAAGTAGCCCCAGCGTTTTTAAGGCCGAAGGGCATCACCTTGTAGCAATACACTCCTTGATTGGTAATAAAGGCAATGTGTGCTTGATCCGCCTCAGACATGGGGATCTGGTGATAGCCAGCGTTGGCGTCCATGAAACTAAAGAGGGCATGCCCTACAGTAGAATCAACAAGCTTATCAATCTTGGGAAGTGGGTAATCATCCTTCAGACATGCCTTGTTAAGGTCTGTAAAATCCACACACATGCGCCACGTACAATTTGGCTTCTTGACTAAGATGACGTTAGCCAGCCATTCGGTGTATTGGCATTCTCGAATGAACCCTGCTTCGAGCAACTTCTTTACTTCCGCAGATGCCGCCTGACATCGTTCTCGCCCCTGATGACGCAACTTCTGTTTTACTGGTTTGTAACCCTCCTTTATTCCTAACTTGTGCTGCATTATCTCCGGAGAGATACCTGGCATTTCATTCGCCGAGAAAGCAAACACGTCTCGATACTTTTGCAAAACGCCAATGATCTGAGCTTTTAGCTCCTTCTCCAAATTTACCACCACTCGTACTGTATGTGCTGGATCTTCATCAATCACGACTTCTTCATGGCTATTAACAGGTCGTGGGCGAGAATAATGTTTTGGATTTTCGGCAATGTATACATCCATCGGGGCCGCCGTGGTATCGCGCTCACTTTCTTTTCGTTTTCTGCTACTGGATGGGGAATCTGCTGCCGTTACCCCTCACAGGCTGTTAACGTAGCATTCCCTTGCGGACTTCTGATCTCCATATAGCTTTCCCACTCCTCCGTTATCTGTTTCAAACTGCACCAGCAGCTGGTATGTGGAGATCGCTGCCTTTACTTGATTAAGTAAGGGGCGCCCAATGATAACATTGTATGGCAGGGGGATGTCGACCACGATGAATTTAATCATCAATGAGCGCCCATGTCCCTTCTCGCCCAGTCGTACTGGCAGGCGAATCGTGCCCTTGGAATACACATTCTGCCCGCCAAAGCCTACCAACGGTTGGGACAAGGGCTCGAGCTTCTCATCGACGCACTTCAACTACTTGAGGCACTCATATGTGATAATGTCTGAAGAACTTCCCGAATTAACGAGTACCCGTCGTACTCTCGCATTCGCCACTTTTAATTCAATGACCAACGGATCATCATGTGGTAAACTAACTGGGTTGGAGGATTTATTGTCAAAAACCATAGTTGGGCAAGGCGGTGGGGAGGATTTTTCTACATCCATTGCCTGGTGCCTTAGTTCATATAAGTGCTGCTTTCTTCCTCTGTTGCTGGGGCCGCCTAATGCCAATCCACCAGCAATTACTCCCACCATAATGTCAGTGTCATCGCTATTAGCTGGCGTTCTCTTTGTTAACATACTTGTTGAGCTTGCCTTCATCAGCCAGCTTATCCAAGGCCCTTTTTAACTCGTTACAGTTCCGAGTAGTATGACCACAATCCCTATGGTATTCACACCACAAATTCTTGTTCCTTCGATTTTCAGATGTTTGAATAGGTCGGGGCTTTAGGAGCATATTGCTCTCTTTTATGTCGAGAAAGATTTCTCTACAGTTTACATTATACCGAGGGTCAATGCCATCATCTCGCCATTTTCTCTTCTTATCGCCCCCTTGATTGTCATCACGCCGATCACCATTACGTTGATCGCCTTTGGAGCGGTCTCGCTTATCATCAGCCTTCTTCTTATTGGGGGGATCACCTTGATTTGCTTCTGAGGCACGAATGTACCTCTGCGCCATTTCCATGGCAGTTGAGTACTTTCTCACATCTTGGATCATTAGGTCTTGCTTAAAACGCCCTGGACGCAGTCCAGTCAACAGGGACGCAATAGCCACAGCATCTTCCAAATTTGAAATCTTTAAGGATTCTGCGTTGAATCGTTTTATGTAATCTTTCAAGCTTTCACCTGGTTCTTGTATACAACTCATCAAGGCTACAGTTGTAACCTCATGGCGTTTTACAGCAATAAATTGCTGTCGAAATAGGGCCTCCAATACCGTAAAATTTGTGATAGATTCCGAAGGAAGTTCACTAAACCAGGTAAGCTCCATGCCTTTTAAGGTAGTTGGGAAAAATTTTCACCAAGAGGCTTCACACTCCGTTTGGACGCCCATCTGCGCCTTGTARGCGGCCATATGATCATCCGAATCTGTTGTTCCATCAAACGGTTCCAATGTTGGAATTTTCACCTTCCTTCTGTCAACGGTATCAAGAATCTCTCTGTTGTGAGGTGTCCGAGAAGTAAGAATTCCTCAGGGAACACTTTCAACCACGGTCTCAGATGTCTCTTTGTCAAAACTTTCTTCGCGCGATCGCCTGTGTCTCCTAGACCGGTGGGTAGTAGTTCTTCGAGTTGGCGATCGCCGAGTCGTACGTCTTCTGGTGGGAGAGCGACGAGTGGGGGATCGCCGGACTGGTGATCGCCGAGCTGGTGATCGCCGAGTTGGTGATCGCCTTGGTGAATGAACTCTGCTAGTTTCCCCGCGCTCTCGCCTCCTGTTGTTGATTACCTCCCGTGCATCGCGAATAACTGTTGTGGTCGCCCTACTCCTAGGTGCCACTTCAGGTCCGTCACGCCTAGATCCAGGGGTAGGCGATGAACATTGCGGAACCGTAACCCTGTTTCGAACTCTGCTGGTCGCCCTGGGACTCGGAGGTGGCGATGGATGAGGGTGCCGTGCAGATTCCCGAGATCTGCTGGCAAAATTGAACGGACCACGAAGGCTTCGAACAATTTGTCCCCCATCCACCACAGGCTCCCCGTGTCCATTGTTCACCGGTTCTGCATGGATTGGAGGTGCTTGCTCTGGAACTGGCGCTGGCCTAGGATTTTCTTGAGGCACTCCTGGAATGACTCGTTCCAGGTCAGCGAAATGAGCGTCAAGTCCTCTGATGAGTGCCGAAAATTGATGATCAAATTTTGCTGACAAGTCATTAAGATCTCTCCTCGTCACCAAATCTGGCGGTTGAACTGCATCTTGATGTTGAGACTGAACATCTGCAGAATTTCTGACATTCGTTTCTGACGCTGCTGGTGATTCAGCATCTGTGTTCCTGCGACTTCTTGTTATGCGTGCCATCATTGACTTCWTGATCTTGTCCCCACAGACGGCGCCAATTGTTCAAGGTATCGAAAACCTAGAATCTAAAAATAGGGAATCCAAATCACGCTTTGTCAGTTCTTGATTGCTTCGTCGGAAAATTCGCCTAAACCACGTCGAAGATGCGCGTCCGACGTCCTGAAGAGAGAGAAAAAGCAGTCAGAGGGCCCAGGGGTTTGTACCCTGGGGACCACCTCCGATGCTTAAGTCAGCAAAGGGAGGAGAGTGAAAAAGTAAGAGAGAGAGAGTGTGTGTTTTGAGAGAGAGAAAGTGTGTACTGGTGTCAGAAATCACAAAAGTTGGTCCCCTGATCATGTGGTCTTCAGTCCTATTTATAGGCAACGTGAGGGTATGATCGTAATATTGTCCAGAGTTAGAAGAATCTGGAATATCTTAGCTTCTAACTGAATTCTGTTAGGCTGCTTCCTTAAGAAGCTACTTCCTGTTGACTAGTCAACTCAATTCATAATGGCCTTTCTGTAATTATTCATTGGGCCTGGCCTAGTTTCAGGTGGGCCGGAACACATTCCAGTTGATATTCCAAATAGCGTGCAGACAAAATTTAGATTTGATAGTTTAATATAGTAGTATAATGCATTTATTTGCAATTGATATTCCAACTTTCATTTTTTTAAAGTGTGTAATTGAAAATAAATTTTCTAAATAATTTAATTTCATGATTAATTG
>SNQN01010244.1:9450-22580 GCA_008642245.1 Bassia scoparia
AAGTGTACAAGTTATACAATGCAAACGACGTCGAAAAGGCTTTGGCATTGATTGATAATTCTTCGTTTAGTCTTGAGGTCCATCCTAACTTGTTGAAGACAAAAGTCTACTGTTTGAAGAGATTGGGAAGAGACAAGGGTAGGTCAATTTCTTCATCTTTATACATTACTACTCTATTAGTGTGTGAATGAGTCACCAAGGCAGTACGATTTACCGATTATTAGTTTTTGTGYGGCTTATCATGTTCTGTTTTTCCTTGTGTATGTAGAGGCCTTTAAYGGTGCGCATTTTCTATGGAACAGAGGTTATAAGAAGTCACGAGAATTATGTCGAATAATTGGGTAACTATCTCCTGTTTTTATGTTAAATGTTGGATATTAATAGTGTCTATGATTGCTTTGGTGAATTGATAAAGAAATGATGAAGTAGTTCATTATCCTTTGAACTTGTAGTGATCATTTCAAAGATAATGAAGGGGATAAGAAGGCCTATGACTTTTACCAACGTGAAAGTAGTCTTGATGATATTTCATATGAAGATCGACAATTTTACTTGAGATTGATGAGAGAAATCAACCCGAACAAGCGATTTTTACAAGGTATGATATCAGAAATCACTATTTTTCTATAGTACTTCACAAGAAAAATGGCAGCATATATTTGTTGGAAAATTTTGAGATAGTATACTCACTTTTCTAAAAGCAATATTTCGATCCTACAAAAGCTCGGGTATCACAAAATTCCCTTTTGAGATACAACGAAGAACAATAACAAACATGCTTTCTATGGTTGCTATCCAATGAAATCTAATATTTTAGGAAGTTTAATGAAGATGATGGAGAGAAAACCTTGCAAACATAAGAGAGAAACACAAACACAATGTTTTTCACTTCTCTCCCGTCTCTTCCTCCTAAATGCCCTTGCAAGTTCCACATGGGATGACACCAACAATAGATAACTACCTACTATATAAATAACTTCCCACCACATGAGTAGTTATTCACGACATAAGTAACTTCCCACTACTAGGTTACTACCTATTACTAGATAACCATCAATCACAAGACACTACTAGGTAACTACTCATTACTTGGTAACTTCCCACTACCATTTCGTAGTAACTACCCACTACCTCCTTATTTGTAGAATTTTTGTCATCGTGTGTTCGTTGGATCCATCTTTTAAGGGGATTGAGGGAATGTATGGTGGTTACCATAATCACCCACTAACACCACTCCGTCCACTATTGTTGTTGCCAAAAGTCACACAAGCAACTGAGCAACACCATGTGTCATTCAACACTTACACATGTCATTATGTTTCGGAGAACATATACATATGTCACCCTATCTCACAAAACACATACACATGTCATTATGTTTCGAAGAACACATACATATGTCACCCTATCCCACAAAACACATACACATGTCATTATGTGCTAAATAACACTTATACATGACATTATATCTTAAAGAACACTTTGTTTCATAAACAAGTGTTTTAATATATGACAATTAATACACATACACTAAATAATTCCAACATTCCTCCTCAATTTAGTGTATCATGTCAAATATGACAAATATCAAGACCATCATCATCACAAATTACAATCTTATGCATAAATAAAAGTGTCATAAACTTAAACTTTCACTTAGTACAATACACTTTTCAAGTATCCGTATCGAAATAGTATCGTCAAACGTTCGAACCATATAATACATAATGAATACATGAAGATATCATACACACAAGATCAATTACTAAATTACATTATATACTTGACACTTTATAGCCATGTGTCCGTACCTATTCGTAAGTACATCAAAGCAATGTCCACTAGGTTCCCGAAGCGGCCAAACTTTGTACTTATACAGGTTTTTATCACTTGACAAACATGCTCCTGTAACTTAGCACAATGAAGAGATACCACTTTATAACATTACATATTGTTGGAACTCAACCTTGGATGAATAAACAAGTTCCCAATCATCAAATAAGAAAATTAATCTCATTGAACTTGAGACCTAACGTCTTATTAAGCGTCAAGTTGAAATCCTCTTAGTTGTGATTACAATGGACCCTAATCTAAATCGATTGCTATCCACTTTACCATATGTATATATACTTTCTCCGTTTTTTTAGATACCCCAGTCAACAAAACACACATGGCGAGACACAACTTTGACCGTTAATAACTATAATTATGATTAATGAAAATTATAAAAAACTAGATATTCATATATTATTTAACGAGACGAATCTAACGAGATCCCATTTGACTATATTTTTCATTACGTGTAAAACACAAAACTTGGTCAAAGTGCTTCATGTGAATAGTGCAAAAGTCAAAGTGGGGCAACTAAAAAAAACGGARGAAGTATGTTATTTCATAATCAATATTACAACGCTAACTTTTAAAAATTCTTGACTATAATCTCATGCAAATGTTGCACAACTAACATAGTGAGTTTGGAAGCATTGGTATCTCAAAGACATGAAATTSTTCAACCACTTGGTTACTTTACCAACCAATTAAAATAAAACTTTAATATTTCTAAGAAGACAACAATGTAAGTTGCTTCTTGAATGCTCAAGACATAACACTCCCTCCATGGAGGAAAAYYCATGCATTAGAAAAGAATTATCATCTCTATTGGAGATTCAATTTACATTTGAATTTCTTTTGAAAATTGAAGTTTTCATTAGAAGACAAACCAAATATCACTATGATTTTTCTCATGTATCACATGACATGACAAATAAATTGCCAAACATACACACTAGTGCTATTCGTGTATCTACACAAATTGTCATTATATACATCAAACAACCTATAACTCTTATTTAAGTTAAGAACCTTACATTACCTTTAATTGGTMATAACTTATGCTAGCATTCATAGGTGTTTAATTCTTATATACAAGATGACATATAAACTTAAAGCTTTCATGGAGACAAACCGTTCCTAATATCAACATGTCATCTACATATATAGTCAAATTATGAAACTTTACCGTCGTCATCAAATTTGCTATATATTAACCTTTTGTCTCAATTGTTCAATATATATAATACATTAGACAACACAATTTTATCACATAATTGATTTCATTGTTCTTGTACTTGTTTAAACCAATCAAKACTTAAACAAACTCCAAATTCCAAATTTAACATTACACAATAAATTCTACCGTTTATTGYATGTAAATCTTTGCATCAAGTATATAAAATTTTGTCTAATAAATACTTATTCTTTATCTAAGTTACAGAATGGAAGGGGGAGGGATGGTGTCCCCCTTTTAAAAGTCGTAAATACCCTTAATGAATTGATATATCTAAAAGACTTTAATACCCTTAATAAAAAAATTAGAAATTGATTCAATTAAAAATATAGAATACATTTATTGTATAACTTAATTAGTGAAAAATTCAAAGCGATGAACATTATTCTAAACTGAATTAAAATATATATGAAATTATAATAAAATACAATATAATTATAATAAAATACATACAATATAATTATTTTTTATGAATTGTAATTTTCACAAGTCTAAGCACGCATCGCGTGCACATAAAAACTAATAAAACAAAAAACACTCATCAATAATGAAATTATCATTATCTTTGAGATTATCATTATTAAAAAAAAAATTAAATATAAATGCATGAACAATTATTGACAAATATTAACATCTATTAAACCATAGAAAACTCATCAATAATGAAATTATATTGATCATTTTACATTGACATAGATTCATAATTCTCTTAAACCAAGAGATTATAATTTCACGATTAATTTATTACAAAAAACACATTACAATATCCACACGTCTATGGATTTCATTAAAATATTCCTTTTATTCTATTAAACCATAGAACATTAGTCATCAATACATGTCAATTACTCCTTTATACCAAGGAATAAGATCAATATGCATAATACGGTTGAAAAGTTTACACGACAAACAACAATCAATGTAATCTTTGTCATATAATCAAAAATTAACTAATAACAAGTCAAACCATTTTATGTCATGCATATGAACTCATTGATCCTTAATGCATTGTAACCATGCAATTAAGTACATTATACTTTGTAAGAATAATTTATCATTTCAAGTCATGCAACCACACACGAATACATTAGTTAGGCCATGCAAATGATTAGAAATCATGCAATCATACTTGAAACCATGCACTAACATATTTCGTAGGTAAAAACTTGCATGAACTGAAACATGCATATGTAATTGCCAACACACATACAAACATGCAAACTGCCATGCAAATTAACTGACACAAATTCATGGCAACCGTGACACCAAAATATAATTGCATTCAAAAACATTAACTATGCATTTTTAAAAACAGCACATAACATTCAAACTTGAATATATGCATGATCATTGATCATAAATCAATACCCATTTCATGAACTATAAACTTTTTTCATCCTTTAGCAATTGCTAATTTCATGATTTAAACCAATCATCATGATTTTTACCAATCATCTTTAATGGGCATAAAGTCATGGCAAATCATCTTCTCTTAATTTTCAAGACATTATCAATTAACCTTGATAAATCACGTCTAACATTTTCTCAAGAGAAGAACAGTAAATAATAAAAACTATATTATTAAAACAAGAAACTTCTTACTTGAAAAATCTTCAATCAAGTATTAAACTTTGAGAAAAATCATCCATCTTTGTACTTCGTGTATCATCTTACTTTTATCCATCTTCAAAAACCAACACGCTCGAACATCTTGTTGTCAATTAGTTCATTCTCTATTCTCATCTTCGATCAAGATATTGTTTTTTTAGACTGTTGAAAATTTTTGGCTTTCTACAAGGGTTTCAAAGATGTGAACATCAAACAAAACCTTCGAGGCGTGTACTCACTTTCCTAAAAGTAATATTTCAACCCTACAAAAGTCCGGGTATCACGAAATTCGCTTTTGAGATACAACGAACAACAATAGCAAACATGCTTTATAGTTGCTATCCAATGAAATTCAATATTTTAGGAAGTTTAATGAAGATGTTGGAGAGAAAACCTTGCAAACATAAGAGAGAAAAGTAAACACAATGTTTTTCACCTCTCTCCCGTCTCTTCCTCCCAAATATCCTTACAAGTTCTCTATTTATAGGCACATGGGATGACACCAACAATAGGTAACCACCCATTACATAAATAACTTCCCACTACATGAGTAGTTACTCACCACATAAGTAACTTCCTACTACTAGGTAACTACCTATTACTAGGTAACCACCCATCACAAGGCACTACTAGGTAACTACCCACTACTTGATAACTTCCTACTACCATTTAATAGTAACCACCCACTATCTCCTTGACTGTAGGATTTTTGTCATTGTGTGTTCGTTGGATTCACCTTTTAAGGGGATTGAGGGAGTGTATGGTGGTTATCATGACCATCCACTAACACCACTCCGCCCACTATTGTTGTTGCCAAAAGTCACATAAGCAACTGAGCAACATCATGTGTCATTCAACACTTACACATGTCATTATGTCTCGGATAACACATACACATGTCACTCTGTCCCACAGAACACATACATATGTTATTATGTGCTAAACAACACTTATACTGTTATACATGACATTATGTCTCAAAGAACACTTTGTTCCATGAACAAGTGTTTTAATACATGACAATTAACACACATATACTATATAATTCCAACAATATTATCAGTAATATTTTGATAATTTTTGTGTTTTTTTCTTTAGACAAACTGTCACAGGAAAAACAAACAAAAGGGGATATGCAGAATGAAACATCAAGCCGAAAATTGAAGGGCAAGAAAAAGAGCAAGAAGAAAACAAAAGGGAGTGGAAGTCGGAGTATATTGCCCGAAAAAAGCAGGTCTGTTTGTTTACTTAATCATATAATCATAATAAGTCGGAGTTGATTTGTTGTAGACTTCATGTATGACAATTTTTTTTATTTTTTTTGTTTATGCATTGTACAAAGGAATGTACAAAGGAATGACAATGCGTTGGATGAGACCTCCCAAATGACATTAGTCGAAAAGGATGAGAATGTACATAATGAGGTTCAGATTAAGGATGATGTGAAGAACTCTGTTTATGAACTTGTACCCCATGAAGAGGATGTGTATGTTGGGCAGAAAACGATTGACATGGGCTATGACTTTCCTGTCACGCTGAATCGATGTACAGACTTGCAACTTCAATGTGCCAATTCATTGCTTTCCTTAGATCATATCAATGTTAACATTGGTGATGCATCCTCAACCTTTGTTACCCGATATGGCACTAGGAAAATATTACCAACTATGGATGATGGGTATGGTGATATTGATATCGTTGATAATTTGGTAAAACAAATGAAGTCGATTGTCTACTTACCCTATCTTGAATACGGTTTGGGTTTGGAGCCGAGGTGGCTTCCACATGAGTTGGTGCATCTCTTTACCTTCCTTAGCGTTAGCAAACAAAAGAGTATCAATCAGAAGAAATATCCAAGTATTAAGAAGGGCAAACAAGCCATGGTGGAGGACTGGGAATCGGAGCTTGAGGTGAGTTCGGATGGTGATACTGTACTCACACCACATTCGAACGTTCATGAATTGCAGCAGCCATCTCAGCTGCTGGTACAGTCCTCGGATTTCCTCGAACAAGTGCACTCACAACAGCCCGTGACTGAGGACATGAGAACACCAGCTGTGCTTCCAATAGTTAATCACTCTCATGTCCGCTCGATTAATTTTGGCTCTGTGTTTGTCAATCGGAGATTGGATGATGATGAACCTATGGTTAGTGGTAAAGCACCTCATTCGAATATTAAACATCCTAGAATTGAACTTGATGACATAGAGGAGGAAATAGAATATTGGTCCACTGCCGTTCTGTGTTATGTTTTTGGGTCTACACCATCATATCATGTAATGGAGGGCTTCTTAAAGAGGATATGGGGCTCATTGGGTATTGAAATAGTTTCTCCTGTTGGCAATGGTGGTTTTATTGTGCGGTTCAAAGATGCTAGAGGTCGATATAGGGCTATGTTTCGTCATTTCACTTTTTATGGTAGACCTTTGATTGTGAGACAATGGAGACCTGATATGGAGAATAATGAGGATGTAGTTAAGCAAATCCCCATTTGGATTCGATTACCTCGCTTGAACTTGAAATACTGGAGTGAACGGTGTATTTTTAAGATTGTAAGTGGGATTGGGAAACCCCTGCAACTCGATCAGGTCACAGCGCGGAAGGAGAGACTTCTCTATGCTCGTGTTCTTATTGAGGTACATATCGACCAAGAATTTCCGGACTCAATCACTTTTCTGAATGAATTGGGAGATGAAATATCTCAGCAAGTTTTATATGATTGGAAGCCAGTGAAATGCACAAAATGCAATCAATTTGGGCACAAAGTAGATGTTTGCAGGGTTGTTACAAGGCAGGTACAGAAACCCAACGTACCAACAATGAATCTGGCTAAAGTGGGTCCTAATGTGGACAAGGAGGGATTTATGGAGGTAAGAGACAGACCACCTGCTCGACGCCATTCAGCCAGTCCAGTCGGTCCAGTGCACATTTCAAATTCCTTCTCTAGCTTACCAACACGGAATCCGGCTAAAGTGGGTCCTATTGTGGACAAGGAGGGATTTATAGAGGTAAGAGGCAGAACACCTGCTCGACGCCATTCAGCCAGTCCAGACTGTCCAGTGCACATTTCAAATTCCTTTTCTAGCTTACCAGTTATTGAGGAATATGGTCAATAGTAAGTCGTCTTCATAAGAACTCAATAGCATTTCATAGTTTMTTATTTAGTATGATATGAATATGTATGATTGTTGCTTATTCTTTTGTTATTTGTATTCAGGGATATAAGTTGCCTTCTGAGAAACTTGAGGTTCTAAGATAATTGTCACATATTCAAGATTATTAGATGTTGAGGTAACTCTTATCTCAGGTTCTTATCTCATATCTTCTCCTCGCTCGCTCTGTGACATATAAAAGTACCAGAAAAATTAACTGAACTCACAAGAGCAACTGGTGCCAGCTTTTAAATTTATGCACTATTAGTTAATTAGAAGTTAGAAACTTGAAGGTTTATTCAGCCATTGAAATATAGATTGAATGGTAATAACTTGATGAATGGTCAGTACAGCATGYGAATCTATGAAATTACTCATTGAAGAACTTGGTAATATATAGAAGAGTAGGACAAAGATAAGTTGCCAAGCACAGAGGTCATAGGATCAAGGCACAGAATCATGATAAAACACAAGACGTTAACAAGGTCTTATCGATTAAATAGTATGTGCTGCTTGAACTTCACTTCTATTCACCTTGTAGATCAAATACTCCATGTAATAGACTAATAGTGTGCTACCTGTCACCAATTTTATATGGTGGATTGGTTGTGCTAATTCGCGTCATTTTAGAATTTCAAATTGCAGGGATAGGAGTTATTGGAGGACATCATAGGCATTTTGTGCACCAGGGGAGAGCTTTGTATTGCAGTAATGTATTGCCTTGGTTATGCAACTAGGAATGTTTTTGTTTCCTAGATTCCTARTTGCCTTTTGTTCGTCACTTTATCGAAGTTTTTGGAGTATATACTGTAAATCAGTAATTATTAAGCTAATGAGTTTAATAGTGGTGACTGGTGACATCCTGATTGTGGAAAACTTTACTTATTGTACACTAACAGTGTAATACATATATTGAGATGATATATTATCCGATGCAAGCATGCATCCTTTTGCTGAGAAGCTGAGTCGGCACCTGAACTTTTGCTAGGAATGTTCATGTTTTCATAATTTCATTTCTAGGAATTTCAATTTTGAATGCAATCGTGTTAGATCAAGCTGCTGTTGATATGGATATGCAGTCCTATATACTCTGTACATAGTATAGCACATGTTACCCGCAACTATTCTTAAATATGCATATCGATTATTGATTTGGTTCTCAGGCTGTGCACTGTCCAGTTGTGGTTCAATTTGAATTTTCGGAATGTTTATACTCATTTGATGTTACTAGTAAGTAGTGACTTTTGCTTCTAATCTTTCCCTTCTTTTGTTATAGGTTATATGCTTGTTTTATCTTTATTTCTGTGCATGAGTACTTGGTTTTATTTATGGTCTTTATTAACAATTTGTACTAATTGTGATTTGCGAGTTCTATTATGCATTAATTTGCAGTCCATTTCATGATTCTGTCATTTGTATTCCAATTCCTTTGCGTTGATTTTTGCTGCCTTGATTGACTTGTCGTGGTTGTGTATTGAGCTTTCGTTGTATTAACTGCAGAACCCGGCCTGCCCTACAAGTGGTTTTTAGGGCGGTCCGTTGATTAATTAGGCTGGTCTAACATCAAATTTGCATTTTTGCATAGATGTACTACATATTTGCGAAGTTCCAGAAAATCAGAAATATAGGAAAGATCTATTATGTTACATAATTACACAACGTTTCACTCTTAACGACGAAAGATAAAATTAAAAAAAAAAAAAAAAAAAACTAGAGACCAAAACACATACATAAAATAGTTTACCACAATCACATTCAATCATCAGTAACACTCTCTTGCTCTCCTTTAATTTCTTAGTACTTGAGATGGACAATAATCCTGAGCAACGCCTCTGATCCATCAGTAACATGCTGTCCAAGATGGTAATCAACGGCCTAAGCTCAGCAAACCCACACGCGTTCTTAAACTTTCCGGTCCACCTGTCACTGACAGCTTGGAATAAGGCTTCCAATCCTGTATATGCCATAGAAATTAAGACTGTCACCATATTCGCCTCCTTCAAGCATAGCAGTGAATGCCATCATCTGTGTGTGTTTCCACATAGCGGAACTTGCCACAAAAACACCCTGAGCTGATCCAACTGTCTGCGAACCCAAGTCTGGGAGAAGTTGTCAATATGTCATCGATCACTGTAATGGTCCCGAATCCAAGCCCTAAACGTCAGGCAAAAGCTGTGCTGTGTTGATATTCTTCTGGTTTGGTTTATTGTTGTTGTTGTTTCCGGCAAAGAGAAGTACCAGGCTAACCCTGTCCCCAATGGGACACCATTTCTGCTGAAAGGAGGGAATGACCACTCCACTGTTGGGAATGGCTACCCCATTTTGTAGGGGGTACAAAACCGAAGTGGCCTAGCAAAGGGCACCTGCCCGCTGTAGATGTTACCGAGCAGACCTGTGATTGGCGGGCAGTGGATTGCTCCACCCAGAATGTCGTGCATGTAACTCTATGATGGGTTCTTCAGTGAGGGAGCAAACAGCTTCGCGGTGTGCATGGCTGCTAAGCAGCAGCTTGTGAGCGAACAGACAGAGGGATGATCCTTCGACATGCTTTCGGAGTTTGATGGTTAATGGGATGCTTATCGAGGAGTTTTGGTTGAGTAATATATTGGTATGAAGCAGACAGATTAATATAGCAAGTGTTTTATACCAAGTTATTATGAGTTTGGTGTAAACTTTAGAAACTGGTGAAGTAGTTGATTTTCATCACAAAATCAATTTTCCAATACTATGATAATGAGTTGATTCTGATGCTGATTAGTATACAGCAAAAACTTTATTTTAAAGTATTTTAGTGTTCAAACTATGTTTTCCAGTACAACAGAACCATTATATATCTGCTAAGTGTTTAATTTTATAATACAAGAATTAGTCTTATTACTGGAAAGAGAGTGGAGAGGGTTCTAAACTTGAATTAAAAAAAGAGAATTATTTTTTAAATAAAAAAAGTAATCAAAACTTGTTCAAAAGTTTGGGTAGCTTGTTAAGTTTTTTGAATTGAGCCCGAGCTTAGGATGAGCTCTCACGAGACAAACCATGTATAATTTTCCCAATTTGTTCAAAAACAAAATAGGGTTCGAAAAACTCATTCTCACCCATAGGTGTAGATGTGTAATGGACCACTTACAACAGTTTATTAACAAAGATGATTAGCAACATTTATGGAATTTGCATTCTATATGATTTTGTATTAAGTATGGAGTATATTAAAATACAATTATTTTTTGAGAATCAGAATAATTTGATACAATTTTGTTTCTGATCGAGAAACTAGCAGGGAATGCTACGTTTTTTGAGTCACTTGTGAAAAGTGTAAATTTTTGTTGTAATTTTTGTACTGTATAAAATCAAGGGAAATAGCCAACAACCTTTTATATATCACTTTTGCAAACAAACTGCCTATTAAGTTTTTTTTTAAAAACAACAACCTTTAACTGAATATTCTTTGTGAACCACTGCCAAATGACAGAATGTCCTTAACTCTGTTTACTCGTGGTCCCACTTTCATGTTTTCCCCACAATTACTCACATGAATTTCACGCTTTTCCCTCCAAAACGAAAATTGCCTATAAATTCTTCCAAAATTTCACCAAATTTACATCCATTTCCTCTTAATTCACGATTCTAGGGTTTCAGGTTGTTCTGCTACTTACATGACTTTTTAATTTCATTTTTTTGTTTAATTCTTTGATTCCCCAAGTTGAGGTCCGTGTAATTGTTGCTTATTTTTGTGTAATTAGGTACACCACCATGTTGCATTCCTCTTACCAATCTGACTCCTCAATTCTGCAAGATTGTGGTTGTGGAGTGCCATGGGCATACAAACAGTCGTGGACGAAGTACAACCCCTGAAGGAGGTTCATCACCGTAAGTTTTCTGGGGACCCCAATGGAGGATTAAGTCTGCGTAAAGAGTTTCATTGAACTAATGTACATATGGAGGACGGGGCAGAGGAATGTGACTAATCAGTTGATATTGGAGAAGGACTTGCTCCAAAGTCAATGATCTTCTGAAGCATCGAAATTTCTTCCACTGAATCTGACATTTCAAGAGAGGAACCATATTCTTGACATTTCTTCCTTGGTTGACGACCTTCAGCCACCACAGTTTGGAGCAGTTGTTGTTGTTTCTTTTAGCCTCTTCACTTAATTGTCATCCCCAACTTCATCAGCTCTTATCAGAAGGCCTACTAGGCATCTTCCTGTATTGCAGCAGGGGCGGACCACAATGGTAGCTGGGGGCTACAGCACCCCCTTCTTTTTAATAAAAAAAAAGCGAAAGATAAAAGATAAAAAAAAAAGATTTAGTGACCGCCAATTTTCTTTCGTCGCTAATTACGATTTGGCGGTCGCAAAATGGGACAAAGTCACGTCCAACTGGATATTTGGTAGCTAACTTCCATTCGGTCGCTAATCAGAGCCTTCGGGTGCTCTATATTCTGCTCTTCTGCTTTATTTGCTTATGTCATGCTCTTGAGTTTATGACTTTATGTGATGTTGCTGTGTGTGAATAACAAATGTGTCTTGTCCATGCCATTACATAACTCTCCATATTTCCCTCTGCTGTTATTTTATATCCTTCACAAATTCTTCAAAGTTTACATCTTTATTCTATTCACCAACCCAAACGTCAAAAACCCAGTCTATAATATTCAGYAGAAGTCCTAACTCCARARCATGGAAAAAGCCTAAACTCTTCATCAGCCATTACGAATAACATTAGCCACATATTTAATAGGACTACRGGYCGCTCACAAAGTCAATAGTAAACTCAAAGCTAATATAGCATTTGGCTAAACKGAATGACCCATAGTCCCAAGCAAACATCAACTTGCCCTTTCATTTTTAAAATTTTTATCTACTACATTTATTTGCATTCCAAATGCTACTCCTTTCCTGATGTACACAAAATTATTTACTGCATTAAAAACCCAAGTTGTGTAACAAGGGGWTAACAGTATAACACAGATCAGATAGCATGCCTTTGACAAGTTAAAACGATTTTCTAGAAGATAACTACACCCGATCACCCAACTTATTACCTGGTTTATAAACTGAAATACACGATRATTGAATTTAGCACCCCTAGTTTGAAATCCCYGGGTCCGCCACTGGTATGCAGGTAGGTTTGGCTGGTCATTTTCATAGAGGTCCCAGTACTTCTGGCTTGGTACAACCCTAATTAGGTGTTTGTATGCTTCTAGGTATGTAGCTTTGGAGTAGAATTCAAGCACATAGTCATTAGTGTTTTTCCTCCTCCTAAGTATGCAGCAGAATGCATGAGGACTTGGTATGCCACTTAGAGGC
>SNQN01010245.1:0-14114 GCA_008642245.1 Bassia scoparia
CCCACGCCACACACACGAGTGTGCTCACCTTCCACTCTGACACGTACTCAAAGGACCAGCTTCACGGGTCCATTGAACCGAATATACATGAAGAAACAGAGCAAACTGGCTCCCTCCAAATGTTCTAACTCTAGGACTTCATGATTCATATGCTCTTATCAGTCATCCCACTTATATGCCCTCCCTTGGTTTACTGCTTATATGTGTTTAAGAGTTTACCTGGTACACCCGAATTCTGATACACCAGATCTGCGACACAAAACTCTCACTCAACAATACCTCCACTCTAGATGAGACCATTAAAAAAGAGACAAAAACTCAATTGTTGCTTAGGCACATCAACACAAGGGTCTTGATGCCAGGAGACGTGCTTCGTCCCCCCCCCCCCCACCCGAGTTTCAACACAAAATTGGGACTCTACAAAGTGCTAAGTCGAAGTTCGCCCCCGCATCATAGTTGGTGTCCGGCGTGCTCGCTCTCGCCGTTTCCCGAGCTAAGGGAAACAACAACAGCGTGCTCGGTGTGTTTCTTTGTTTTTTTGGACCGTAGATTAAATCACAGAGAACTAGGGCTAGCGCAGCACGCCCTCACGCCCACATAGTTGGCCGATGACACATCGTTAAACTTTGAGTTCATTTATAATTTTGTTTACCCATTCCGCTACTCCTACAACGGAACAGCACTGGTTCCTCATACTTCAAATCCAAAAGCAAAGAAAAAACTAGGTAGGCCAGAACCCAGAAACTCACCACAATTCACCCCCCTTCTTGAGTATCACTAAACCTTACTCCCGCCCCCGAATCACTATCATACTGATTAGGGACCCTTACCGCACGCAGAACGATGAAGACTATCTGTCAAACCCGCCCTCAATCCCTCTCCTCCATCTTGATCAGGACTCCTCTGGCCATCGACCACGTAGGCTGGCTCTTATCTGACCATCGATTGCTCTGGACGATAGCTCAATACTCCTCGCGTCGGGAATCTACTGGAGTGGAGTCGGACGTGACCCATGAGTTTAAGCACAATCGCTTGCGCTGTACGGATTTCTCCATAAGCATGAGTTAATCGACTTGAAGTGGATCTGAGCCATCGTCGCATCATCTTCTTCAGCAACTAAGAGTATTTTACCACAATCTTAACCTACGCACATCTTCCATATTGCAACCAACAAAATGAACAAATGATTGGCATTGACAACATCAATAATTAGAAAGAAAATGCAATAAAACACGGATAGTAATCTCCTCGTCTAGCACTCACTGAAGGTTACTAAACAATCAATCAAACAAACAAAGACCACTGAATAACAAACATCAATAAATAACCCCTATTCCCCCATATCTCAATCACCCACTGGCTTTCGAAAACTTTTAACAATTTCATTTCATTTAATCTTGTCTAAGGTCACTCTAAAGTATCCTAGTACCCCAAGCTCTGAACAACTGTAATAACCTGCAATATTGCTTGAGGTATAACTCCCTAGCATCAGCTGATTTGGGCATTTCAGTGTAATCATCTTACTTTCAGAGTCCTCAACTTTCATGAAGGACTAAAACCTAAAAAAGATGAGGACAATGAGGAAAGCAAAAACAGTAGCGAACGATATACAGGTAGCCCGGTATACAACCAAGTATATTAATTGAAGAAAGAGGAACATGAAGTTCGTGGGAATCTAACAGGAGCATAAGGAACATGAATTACTGAATTAGTGACCAAAACATATCATTAATAATATAAAGACAACATTACCCACAGATTTCTAAGTACTTTCAATATAATATCCACACATTTTACATGTTCAATAAACTATCAGTTTTAAGAAAATCCCAATCAATTTCCTTCAAGAACCCTAATTTATAAATAAATTCAAATTGAAACAAAACCAAACAAAAATTCAAAATTAATATAAATTAAACTTACATTGAATTGGATGATTACACAAGCCAGCTCCACACATACCCTAACTACCCACAGACAAGCACACCACACAGTACTCTAGCACCCTTTTCAACCCATCTTCTCACCGCAACCCACACGAGCAAGATTGAACACTATTGACGGCACACAGCACAGCAAGATGGGAACGCCCAAGCGGCGCAAGTATGCCGTGAGTACTCGAGTAGGTCTTAGGTTTGTGATATCTCTCCTCTCTTCTTTCTCTCTTTTCTCACACGCAATTTCTTTTTCTCTCTCTTCTTCTTTTTTCCTACTTCTTAAGCTATCTACCTCCAACACTACTTAGGATAATCGTACAGTCACTTCAACGGTCCACACGCTGCCGCAACAACAACTCACTCTCTTTAATAAAAAAATATCCACAACTCCACACTCTTCATAAAAACTAGTTTTATATCACCAATAATGACTAAATAATAAGTTATCAAAAACTATGGGGTCTTACACCCTCGTGCCTCGGCTGTGCGTTGCACAATTTATTTTCGTTTATTATTTTTGCACTAAAGAACAATAAATTATATATTTTCTTATCTTCTTCCAAAAAAGCAAATACTCATATCTTATCTAAATTATTTTTTTTTTAAAAAAAAAATAATCTCATTAAATTTTGATGAAGCCTTTATTATTTCAGAATTGAAAAATCAAATCTTAATAACTCTCATTAAATCCTGAAAGAAGGCATTAATTATTTAGATTTAGATATTAGGTAGATAACAAATGTTATTTTCTAAAAAAGAAAAGATAAATTATGTCAATAATTAGTTTGAAGGGATTTTTTTTCTGAGAAATGTGACATTGTGGACAGTAGATGAACATCAGCACATGTTTTATTTTAGTAGTTATTATAGATTTTGTACGGGGTATCGATGGGACATGATGCAGATGTAGATGTTGCATCCATATTTTAAGCCACAACAGGATCCTTCATAATGAGAGGGAAAGTATAATAGACTACTTAATTCCTTCATACGCGGGGGGTTATTATAGATTGCTATTTAAGCAACAGGATCCTTTCATATGAGTGCAAAACCTTTTTGAGTGACTCAGATTCCGACATGCAAATTTGGTTGTGAATGAGAAAACCGAACGAGAAAGAGAGTGTGTGAGACATGTGATTAATAGGATATAGAAGAAACTGGGCATGCAAAAAGGGAAAGAAAAAGTTGTCACTAATTATATTTCCAAATTTGGCAAAGTTTGTGACTAAAAAGAACACGAGAAAGTAATATAACATATTCATGGATCTTTGTAGAATTGAACTATATAGTTTTATGGAAAATTTTGCGAAGAAAGACCTTTTAAAAATATATTTTTTTGTGAGAAAAGACCTTTTAAAAAATTTGATGTGAAGAGAGACCTAAAAATAAAAAAAAAGTTTGCAAAGAAGAGACTTGGAGTCTTTTCCGCGTTGACCGTGTTTCTCCGTCGTTGACCCATCTGAACCTTCTAATTGCACTCTTTTTTTTTTATTTACACTCCTCCATTCATCCATTCCGCTTAATTCACTACATCTCCCTCAATTAATCAATTCTCCCTTAGATTCGTTATCTCCCTCAATTCATCATCTCTTCTCCCTTAAATTCATCATCTTCAATCACACTTAAGTTACCCAAAAATCAACCCCCCAAACCGCTACACAAACCTAAAAAGAGAAATAGAAGAGAAAGAAGAGAGCATCACCATCACATGGAGCCATTCAAAAGAATCACGACGACGCCTTCTCGCGCTTCGCTACTTAGTTATCTACACTGCTGCGGGCCTCACGAATATTAGTTGGCTTCTGTCTCCGGCGTCACCAAGGGCCTCTTTTGACGACAGCCACCACCGACCACGGCGACACCCTCACGAGTATAGAGTTTTTCTTTGATTTCTGAATTTGTTAAATGAGTTTTTTTGTGTGCTTTTTTTGTCAAATTTTACAAGAGTTTCTTGTTTAATTTGTGGTAATTTTATGTTGGAATGAAATGTTATGAGAGTAAAGTGAGTTACATTGAGAGTGATAAGAGGAGAAAGAAAATCATAGTTAATTTCACACAAAAAAGATGAGAGGAGAAAGAAATCCGAGTGTAGGAGTGATTAGGAGGAGAAGAGAGTGTAATTAGAGTTTAGGGAGTGAAATTAGATAGATATAGGTAGGTCAAATGCCGGTAAGCGGGTCAACGCGGAAAGGCCAGAAGGTCCCTTTCAAACTAAATTTTTTAGTCCTCTCCACATAAATTTTTTAAAAGGTCTTTTCTCACAATTTTTTTTAAAAGGTCTTCTTCCCAGCAATTTTCGCTAGATTTATTTAACACCTTTAAAAAAAATCAATGACTAATATTGAATTCTGCCCATAAATTATAAAATTACATAAAAAAAAACTTAAATTTCCTCACAACTCTAGCACTCTACTATTTGTTACTTTAGAACGGATCCAACTTCATGATCTATTTTCTTAGCCATTATCTTAACTTTTAATTAATATAATGATGTGCTAACGGCACCACGGGGGTGTTAGATTAGCACTAAATAATACTTCCTAAAATGGTATAATTTTGGAAATGTATAACAAATCACACCGTCAAACGATGTATATGTTTATAGTTCACTTAAAATTTCTACTTTTACTTTTCGTATTTAACACCCCGGGATTGCTCGTTAACTTTTTCCTTGATATATGCACTAACATTTTTATGACTTTCTATATTATTTTTGAGTCAATACTATAATATAAAATCAATGAACGCGCCATCATGCAATAGAATATAATAAAGCAAATCCCCACAAATATCTTTTTCCTTCTACAATGCTTTATTTCCTCCAACTTCCCCTCCTCTCTATCTCTATACTTCTAAGTTTAATATTATTTTTATATATTAATCAATTATCAATGCATTTAATTTGCTTCCTAACCCTGCCCCTTCCCCTCTATCTCTATTACTCCTATACCTAATATATTCATTTAATAAATCAATTCCTAGACTTCATTAAATAATTAAACACTTACTTATTATTAGTTTTTACTTTTTTTTCCTTATCTTTTAAAAAATGGTTAAGTTATGAAAATAATTTTTTTGAATGCTTAACATATTAACTATTAATATGTTTTAATTTTGCCATCTTATAAACTTGAATACGAAGTAGTTTTTTTCTTTCATTAACAATACATATTTAAACCATTAAACTGCCAAAAGTTGAATACTTAATCAGAATTGAATCTTCTAATAGTAAACGGAGTACAAGTAATATACTAAAAGCATAAACCCACTTTAGTATTTTTCCTCCCAAAAGCTTTCATGTTGCTACATACATGCTACACATTTTTTTACCACATTTATTTAAATAATTAGATTATAAACAATAAAATAAGCTTTATTTATCCTCCCTGGGCCAATTTCTTTTTCATCTTCCAAAAAATTATCTAAGAATTTCACCTTAAAATTTAAACTATCCACTAAGAACCACTACATGTATTAATAAAATTATAGTTTAAGTTTTTTTCATCTTCCAACATGATTGTCATATGGAACAAATTCAATGAAATACCTAGAAACTAGACTCTTCCACTTAAAAGTTATCACCCAATTCTTATTTCAGGCTTTCAAAATCACCTTAAATCCAGTTTTGTCTTGATCAAACAAGTCCCTTTTTTTCAAAACAAATCATGTATTTAGGGAAATTTCTAATCAATGTTTGGAGAATTGGTTTAAATAAAACAATCCAGTGGCATTCGTAATATGGGAATTCCGTAATTAAGTGGCACTTTTGGTTAATTAAGACGCATATATTTTGAACCCAAAAAGTTGCACTTAATTACGAACTTCATACAACTATGCATTGAATTTGTTTTATTAAATCAATAATCTCCATAACTGATTGAAATTCCCCTTTCTTATATCAATACAATTCTTAAAAACTACTACAAAGTAAAGAATGACTTCCTAAAACTCAACTTTGTTTAGTTAAATAACATTGAAAACCGAAAGTATAGGGTCAAAGTTCGAATAATTCTTTGTGGAGGGTGCCAAGTTTTTAGAAAGCCAACAGAGACAAATAATGAGCTAAGTTGCATAATAATTGTATTCAATTATCCAACAAGAATCTTATCTTACTTTCTGATTCAATCAATTTATGCAATTAAAGATATAATGATTAATTAATAACGAGCAAATCGGCAAGCATTAATAAAATAATATGTTAAAAAGAAAAAAGGAAATGTATATCCTTATGTAACATTTTCTTTTTACTACAGAAAAATTGAGTCGAGACCATCTAGAGTTGAAAAATTGTTAGAGTTGTAGAGTAAGAGTTTTTTTAAATTATTTTATTTTAACTTTTTTTTATTTTTTAAATTATGCATGATGCATATAATCTTTTTTTGAAGGGCTTGAATTTATTGATTATAGAGTTCAATTCCATAGGATCCAAACCTCAAAATGTAAAGTCATCAAAACATTACATATTTTAGAAGTCGACACTAATTTCTTTTCATAATTAATATTATTCAAATTGGGTTTGCTAGGATTACGATTTAGTAAGTTACAATTTTATTTTTTTATATCTTTTGAATTTTATTTAGAATGATATACAATTTCTGTACTCCGTATTTTAGCATTTTGGGTGGGCATTTAAAAATCGTGGCATCGCACCAGGTATTATTGATAACGAATACAAATTGGGCAAACATGAGTTTTGACAGTGGCTTCAATAAATATATAACTAGCCTTTTATGGCACGGATGCGTGCGGTTTCTGGCATACATAAGTATTATAGAATTTCGGCCTTGTGCACGTCAAGAAAGCTTTAATGCACTTATATTTTTGTTGTTTAATTACAAAAAAAAAAATGTTGGCTTACAAAGAGGAAAAAAACCATTTTAGTGGAACGATGTGCCAAAATCGTGAAATCAAAGAATCAATAACTTTATGTGATCTTCTTAAAAAGCAACATGCACTCATTCACCCAAATCGACTTCAAATAATACTCAATGTGTGAAAGTAGTGTGTCATCCAAGGCCATTTTGGGTGGTTTTAGAAACCAACAATATGATTTCAACCCGAAAACCTTCACTAATTCTGTTGAAAACTAAATCCTCCTTCCATTAGACTGGCAAATTATGGAAAAACTAATTAGATTAGTTAAACTACAAATATTTGTATATAATCAATAAAAGTTTGATTAATAACTAAAAGTTATTGATGTAATCATAATGGTTTACTTTTCAACCCCACTTAATTATTAAAATTATTTTGAAAAAATATTGAATTAAATAGCTAAAATATTCTATTCGAAAAATATTAATTATCATATAATTTACTATATAACTATTCAATATGTTAGTGTGTAAGTAATTAGTTGATTAAAACCAACACCATATGATTAAACTCTTGCCCTATAAATTTCAATGAAAAAGAAAAATAATCAAAATTGAATCACAATAACTCTCCGTCTTGTTTTTAATTTGGAATTATATATGTCAACCGAAACTGATAAGGTTTTATTTCTCATGTAAATTAAGTTAATATAAAATTTTTAAAATGATCAGCCACGGCATCGCATCGCTATGTGCTAGTAATAATAAAATAATCAATCAATATCATCAATACTAACAATAATATATACTAATAATAATAATAATAATAATAATAATAATAATAATATAAATCAATATAATTATAATAATAATATAATAATAATAATAATATAATTAGATCTTGTGGAAAAAAGTAGAAAATAATTGGCATTAAAAAGAATTAGATGTACTAAAAACTACCTGGTTTTTGAATTCTCTCAAACTTCAAAAGCCATCCATAACCTACCATCAAATCGACATCTCCTAACCCATAATAAAATAATAACATAATTAATAATCATAATAATAATAATACATATATAAATAATAATAATAATAATAAATAATAATAATAATAATATAAACTTAAAAAAAGAAGAAGCATGGAAGTCACGCATCTGTCTCTGCTTTGGCATCTACTATTGTTCTTCCTTATTTTTAGTGTGAAGAATGTTAAACCAATATTAGGCCCACTCTTCTCTCGTTCTTTCACAACTAAAACCGATTCGTTTTTCCTATTTTTTCTTCTGTTATCTCTTCTCTCACCCAAACTTTCTCTTCTTTTTCTCTTGTTTTCCTCAATATTTTACAAAAACCCAATCAAGCCCATATTCTTCAAAACCATATTCTACAAACCCCATTTGACAGCAATTGCACTCTCGGCTTGATGATCTGATCGATCTCTGGTGGTTTCAACTCTTATTCTTCGGCAATTTCCTGGGTAATTTTCTGGCATTTTCTTGTGCTCTTTTTTTCTAGAAATGAGAATGGAAAGAACACGAACTCTTTGTCCTTCTTATTGTGTGTCAAGAATTGGAAGATTTTGTCTGCCATTTTGTGATTTTTCATAACCCAGATCTACAAAATTCTTACACACGATGCAATTCTATTCTTCAAGCAAACTTTCATGGGTATTCTAATTTTGTGTTTTATTATATATTTCCACACGAAAAAATACAGGCATTATTATCTACCAAAGTCTTTCTTATTTTAAAATTCTGATTCTTTTTTATTTAATAAGATTCGAATTGCAACGTTAACAGAACTTTGAAATTTCGAATTTCGTTCAACATGTTTAATTATGAAGTTTTTCATTTGAAATTCGATTTTTTTTATATTACACAATTTTTTTCGTCTTCGCTCTTGCAATTGAAATTCAAGTTTAAATGAAAAAAAGGAGCGACCATGAGCTATTAAGCTTTAATGAAACTGGAGAGGAGCCAGTAAACTCATTCGGTCACAGGAGAGAATAATAAGCAATGAAGATGTAAACTCAATTGAATTAGAGTTAACCCAGATCTGTTTTTTTTTCTGTCTTTTGTTTTTTTTATGGTCTTTTACCTTTAATTTTATTCTAATTTTTTCTCCTTCTCTTTGTTTGTCTTTATATTTCAGTAAAAATTTCTGGTGTTTTTTTTGGTTGTTAAAATGTTTACCGCTATATTTTAAAATAATTGTGCTCATACTCTTTTCTGCTCCTAAACCTATATTTTCTACCTTCTCTTAAAATTTCTTTTTACAACGCATATTTTCTGTGTAAACTATAATTTAGAAGTGAAATAAACTCAATATTTACACCCACCCTTTGCTTCAAAAACGAATTGCATTCAATATTCTAACACATTTTTTCAAAAATAATTGTGCAACTAAATGTAAATCATACATACCTTTATGAATGAAGAGTTTGAAAAGTCACTCTGCTCCCGCACCTTTTCAGCAATTGTCGAAGCCAGGAGCTGCCGTGAAGAATTGAAAAAATTTCAATTGAGTTAAGAGAATTTTTAGAGAGAAATTTTCGCATCAAATTTTTTAGACACGAATTTTTTATCAGTCTGTAGTGTCTATAGCGTTACCATACAATTATGTTTTTTCTCCCTTTCCCTTATTGGAGGAATTCTTGCTGAAATTATCAATGTAATTGACTTCTGTGTTCTATTTTCCCGCATGATTTCATTTTAATGTAGGAGTTTTCTGTGATCTAATTAGAGGCAGAAATTTGTTCTGATTGGAGTTGTACACGTACGGAGTATTTCAGCTTATTTAATCTCTGGTTTTAAATGTTGATGCGAAAATCTTTTTTTTTAGCAACTATTCTCAATATTTGATGGTTTACATTTCATTAAGCAATCTGATATACCATTAGTTGAATCAAGGGCATTACAGTCATTTCAGGGGGACCCCATTCCTCCCCCTTGCTTATATATAGAGAATAATAATTATTATTTTTTTTGGTGCAAAATGAGCTATAAGGGTAGGTACCTTTATAATAAGGGAGGATATCAGATTTCGAATTCTTGATGCACGAGATTAAACCTTTTCAATAATAATAATAATATTTGTTGTATACATTGTCCTCACTTTCCATTGCTTGGTTATTGTACTTGTCGTCTGTAGTCCAACTATAAAATGACTACAATGGTTATCTTGACACTTTGTTTTACAAAACAAATTAAAATCTAGTACTCCCACAAAATTGAACATCCAGCAAAGAAATAAAACACCAAAGTTTAAAGTAACAAGCTTTGGAATAACTTTGACAATTGACACCTCTTCTTCTCTCTCCTTCATAGCACATATACACTTGTTAATTAATAGCCTGCAACCAGGAAATGGCCACCCGCAAAGAACACTTATTAATCGCGGCAAACTATCCGTTTGGGTCACTCGCTTGAATGCCGGCCATTTGGTATGGGGCCACAAAGTTGATTTATAGTCAACGTCAACGACGAATCCCGGCCGGTAGTGACCGATCCGCTTAGGAGAGATCCCGTATATCATATTGTGGCTAATGTTTAGTACTTGTAAAGTTTTGGTACCAAGTCCACATTGGTGAAGTCAAACTTTAGAAGATTATAGCAACTCCTCTAGAATAAGGATGTTGGTGTTGTGTTTTTTCAAACAAAAAAGAAGCATCTCTTCCTGTGAATTATTTTACCAAGATAAAGGAAGCTAGGTTCCCACGCGCTAATGACTCTCGGGACACGGGACCCTCAATGATTCATTAAGCTATGTTTGAGTTGCGGCAGAAGCCCAAAGCTGTTGCGGATTTTGGACCAGTAAAGAGTTTAAAAAACTGAGGTCTAGTATTCATTATACTTCTTCAGTTCTTGGGCAATATAACTCGGGTTGATTTGGCCGGACCAACTTCGTTAAGCTTAAGTATCAAAGGATATTGAATCTGGGTTACGGCTGTTCAAGGCCTCAGAGGAATTGTGGACCGGTAAGGAAGTTGTAAGACGAGGTCAAGTTTCGTCTAAGTTCTTGAGTTGCGCCTAGAAAGTTAGGGATTCCGCTCTGTAACTTTGTTGGAGGAGAGGTCGAGTCAGGTCCAAATTTCGTTGCACGTTGGCCCAACACTCTACGGAATTGGACCGCTCCACATTGGTCCCACATGGATAAACTAAATCGGTGAGATTAGTAGCCTTTCCGATGTAACGTGCATGGTATTTCCTGGCCCAACTCAGATTCCGAATATTATCAAAATATAGGACGGCTGAGCGGATGGAATTTGATCTACCAGCCAAAAAGGTGGTAATGACACCCCCGGATATTTGCGGCATCCTCACCACCTCGGAACGCATAACGTGAGAGACCTTGTATTCGTTGCTCCGAATTCCATCATCGAAAGCCACATCGGTGTTGGATCCCCAAGACGACAGCGAGGAAGCGATCGCCCAGTGTCTTTGTCGGAGTAGCACATTTTTTTTCGTGGGTAGAACAGAAGATCTGGTTGATTTGAGAGTAAGAGAGCTCTACAACCAACGAAAGAGCCAGTGAACCCCGCATTATTATCGTGCTTTGTCCACCTCATGTCCATAACTAAACCAAATGGTATGCGAATGTAAAATTAATACATACAAGTGGTTGGATGTAAATAAGATAATGATTCCCATAATTAGTCTTTATGAGATCAATAAGATGCTGTTCCCGACATAGTGCGTGGACACGGATTTCATGCTGCTACCTTGCTTCCAAAATTGCAATACCAACTAAACTAGGATAAACAATTGTGAGTCTTGTGACTCAATGCATAATCGTCCCCAATTAAAAACCTTGCTACCTCCATTAACATCGCCAAATTGCAAATAAATCACCATGCGAGGGTTTTGTACTTCACAACCTCTCACGTGATAAAATAAATATACATCACCGGGGCCACTATCCAGTTTCTACATAATTCGAGCTCTTACTCAATTTTTCACACTTATAAAAGTGTACATCTTTGACTATTAATATTCTTCATTATAGATTAATTAAAATGACAAAAATTATACTCCCTCCGTTTTTTTTGTTGTTTCACTTTTATTTTGGGATGTTTTTCAAATTAATTGTTTCCCAAATCAATATAAACAATCAATTATTTTTTAGCTTTTTATCTACTTTATTTCTCTGACATTACCATGAATTACTCATTTCTAAATAAATTCATTACTCTGCTTTAACCAACTCTACTTCATCCCAATTAAACTTTTTTCCCTCAAAAAATTTCACCCTCGCATCCAACTTACCTCGTTTTACCTCACTTATTCAACCTTCTTTGAACCTACTTTTCTCTCTATTTTATCAAACTCGAATAAACCTTACCCAATCGGTGTCAAATTAGTATGAAACATCAATAAGAAACGGAGAGAGTATACTCTTTTGCTTAATACTCATTGAATAGGATAACTAAAAACGCCTCACGTTACATTTTTCTGTAAACTCGAAAAGTTAGAAGGGCCATATTATTGCGATCACAAGATCCGTAAAGTAATGATACTTTAGAAAAAAAGTTCATACAATACAATTCGAGCTACCCTGAGCCCAACTAGCCACAAATGGGGCAACCACATCTACCAAACTGAAAAACGCATGAAAAAGAATAGACAACTTTTGAGGTGATTTTGCACTTGCCACTGTACGACCCCAATATTTTTTAGTTCGGTAAGGGGCTGTCCATCTAGTTACTGATTATATAGATAACCTAGCTAACGTAAAAATGGCTCTTAAAACCGTAGAGTTAATCAAGAAGATGAAAATATAAGGAGATAACCTTGTTGTGGAACAAGACTTAAGTATAAAACAAACAAAAATAAAGAAAAACGAAAGCCATCCATTTTGTAACTAAGGATAGAGTTATTAGACTACAATTGTATTACAAGAATGGATGATTACCTCCATGTTTACACAATTGGGATGAAAACGGGCAAACTACTGATCCATTGAAGGATGAACTACGCTACGCTATGCTAAGTTACGCTACGCTAAACTATACTTGGCTACTATAAGTTAAGTGTGGCTAAGGAAAGCTAAATGCAAGGAAAGATAGATAGATGTTGTAGTTGGTTTTTTTTTCCCTACTGCATCTATTTAAAGGCCTTCAAGGTGTCGATCGTGGGTGGAAGTTACATCCTTTTGACGGTTTCTTATCGCCTCTTTTCATATTTTAAATCCTCGTACATTCCCTCCAAGTCTCGCTATCGCCTGATCTTTGTGGGCGGCCTTTCTCTGATGGGCTATTGGGCCGRTAGCTTTTATCATAGTTTCATTCTAACGCTTTTGTCATATRGCTAGACTGAAATTATTTAGGAAGCGCCATACGTCGCCTGTCTCTTTGGTCATCAATACTCTTCATTCATCGCTAGTCACCTGCTTACCYGTCAAACTCCTGCAATTTAATCAACAAAGTCAACTAAATATATTTAGTCCGTAAAAAAAACTTAACAATATCATAAAAGATAAGAAAAATTAGAGAAAGTCCCGCAGCATCAGCATCGACCAATGACCATATTAACCACATTTTTTGCGTTAACTTCRAACAAAATATTGTCGAACCCAAAKTAACGAGCCATCACCACACTATAATGGGCAATCATAGCCTTAGCAAATTTCGGTTCAAAAACACCCTCTAAACACTTAGTGACAGTCAGCACTAATGAGACATTCATGTCGACACGTTGTCGCGCAACACCACACCAAGCAGTGGCGGAGTCAGGATTTTGAAAGTGGGATGACAAAATTAGAAAATACTAAATTCAGAAAAAATTGGATAAAAACAAATACAATAATACTAATTGTTTAATACAAAAAGTCTAAAATTTCAAAATTCTAAACTTAAATTATATTTTTTTAAGTTTACCGAACGATTTTTTCCATTTAGCGACCGAACATTAGTTGCTAATTTACTAAATTGAGGATTTGCAACAGCTTATTTTAATTTAATGATCGAAAAGCGGTCGCTAAATTAGTAAAACAATGAATTTTCTTCCTGAAAGTGGAGTAACAATTGTCACCTTGTCAGGGTCACTTTTTAAAATTAAACAAGATCATTTTTGTTAAAATAAAACAAAATTTCACCTATTTTTTTTWAWWKKAAWWKRTWWWAWTTTTTTTAAAAAAATTATCCATGTAGGGTCATGTGACCCACTTCCCCCACCTCCATCCGCCATTGCACCTTGTCATCCCAACTGCCTCCGTCCCTGACACCAAGGCTCGTATGAGACAAACCTATATGAGCATCAATATTTACTTAAATTCTACCAGTAGGGGGGGCAGAACCATGATGCAGCAGAGGTGGTAATGATCACTTGATGACCACCAAATACCTGTTTAGAGTAGGCCCCAT
>SNQN01010246.1:11609-22579 GCA_008642245.1 Bassia scoparia
CTAGAATTTAACTTAAGACTGACAACTGTGGCCACAGAGGTCATATTATCAAAAATGTTGAACTCTTGGAGATACTTTAATGTGCAAATA
Organism: Bassia scoparia; assembly: GCA_008642245.1. Taxonomy (NCBI): domain Eukaryota; kingdom Viridiplantae; phylum Streptophyta; class Magnoliopsida; order Caryophyllales; family Amaranthaceae; genus Bassia; species Bassia scoparia. The sequence continues at coordinate 11,700 of SNQN01010246.1, forward strand.
CTGTCCTCCATATGTGTTAAATATAGTGCTATCTGGTTATATTGGTTATATATAGACCTAACGTTATATTCTGTTATATCAATGTACAGGATATTTAAATCCACAAGCCACCACAGTGACCTATGATAAACAGGCTGGGTGGCATACTGGCGATCTTGAGTCTTTGATGAGGATGGGCAGCTTTTTGTATTGACAGACTCAAGAGCTCATCAAGTGCAGGTTTCAGGTAATCTACTTAGAATATGATATATGTAGCCTTAGTTAAATCAAACATTTTTACACGTATTGAACGTAATTTTTGGTATGCATTTCTAAATATTTTACCTTTGTGTTCTGTTCATATTATATTATAATCATCGTGCATTACATTGCTTACATGTTTTTTTGCATTTTGGATGCCGAAGCAGCTTTAATTCAAAAGTAATAACTTGCTGGGGATTATGTTGACTGTTTTCTTTCTGAATGATTCGTCATCACGTCTAGCGTTTTCCCCCTTGTATTTGTATGTAGTTGCTGCAAGTTATTGCAGAGACACTCTATGTCACTTGTGTCACATAGACTCTTGTGAACTTATTTTTACTCACCTAAACTTGTTACTACTTTTATCGAAACATATTGAAATAAGTCCACGAGAACACGACCAGAATTGTAAAGTAAGATGTAAATTCATAACGTATATGAGTAATTAACAAGGAAAAAAGCCTTATTAGCATAACACATTACATGAGAATTAACAACAAAATCAAGCAACAAATAAAATCAAGGCAAATAAGGCATGAAATCACAAAAACTTGGTGCATAAGTCAGTCCAAAAACGAGCAACCATTCAAACCGCCAAAATAACACCCACACACATAGTACTAGCCTACTAGGCGTACTTCTACTGCATTTTCTCTTTCTCTCTCCTCTTCTCCACTAAAGGCAGCAGCACTGCAGCAGTCGCAGTATACACTCTGCTACACTCACTGCATCTTTTTTGCAAATCATTTTCTTCTCTCCTTATTAACACCCCTTTTCATTTGCCTCCTCATTCTCTTCTCATCACTCAACAATGGCGAAGGTTTTTCTCTCTGTTTTTTRCCCCCTTTTTTTTRTCTTTTTACTGCATTATTTTTTAATGATTGATTACTGATTTTTTTAATTATTATTTTAGGGAAAAAACAAAGGTAATAATAATGCTGGATGTGAAGGAGATAAGAAGGAGAACAACGAAAGTTGCGAGAAATTCCTCAACATTGTTCTCAAAATCGACTTACATTGCGATGGTTGCTCTCAAAAAATCAGAAAACACATTCTAAGTTTTCCAGGTTTGTTTTTCTCTTTCTCTCTCTTTTTTTTCCCAGAATTTCATTGGTTAATTTTATGAATGTGGGTTGAAATTATTTTTTGTTTTTCATGGAATTTCTTACTCAAAATAGGCTGTATTTCGATGAAAATCTCGAGTTTTATTCTCCGAAAGTGAAATTTTCAACTTCATTATTTGATTTTGATACTTTTTTCTCAACTTTTGATTTAACTCTGTTTTCGCTATATTAAGTAAAATATGATTTTTTGGAAGAATTCTCAATATTTACATTGAATAACGAAGTATGTTTCTGAGAAGTTAGACCGGAATACATATGATTGTGTTCTATCTCTGTTTTTTTTCCCTGGGAATATGAATTCCAAACATTATTTGGATAATATATCGATTTTTTTTTTTTTAAGTTAGGACTACATGATACGATCGATTTGCAAAAAATTAATTGGTTTTGCTTTAAAAATTCAAGTAGGAGTACCTGATCAAGGTGGTGTTTCGTAAGGAGACATAGGTCACAAGTCTGATGAGATAATCATGCCGCGGCAAAAATTAGGCTCCGTTGGCATCCTTCAAAGCTGAAAGAAAAATTGCAAGAACAGTAAACTCCTACGAAAAACATCACTCATCATGAAGATCGTCGTTCGCGTCACATCAACCCTTCCAATCCTATACAATGCAACGGAAAAACAAACTGAAAAACTAAGCGATAAAGAAATCAACCCAACAACATCGTGATTATCACGGAATACAAGATACTGATTACCAACACGATATCTCTCATATGAAATCTACTGACTAAATACAATGTATCGATACTCATCCTTCTACTATTCTGGAACACTCTCACATTAAAATTACCTAATACAAACATATTAATAATTTCACGACTGGAAACTTTATGTAACTCCTAATCCACTTCCATGATCTTTTCGAATCATCACGTTCGCTGAAATGTTGTGTTAACAATGAACCTGTATTTATTGCGCAATGTCAGAACATTTTTTCATAATACTATATTACCTGTTATGTTGTTCTTCAATTTATTAATCTCTTTATTTGACATGCTGCCATTGTTATACGACTAGACAATGTATTTTTATTAATTGAAGTACCGAAATACACCTTGCATTTATTTAGAGTTTATTTTCTTCTGTTTTCGGTAATAAATCATAGGGAATCTTAAATTATACGTAGCATACGAAACAGGAAAATAATCAAATATTCAATTTAGTAATTATTGGGTGTTGAACAGCGAGTGAAGGAAAAGTATTAATTTGTTTGATATGATCATTTGGCAATTGTCACTAACTCACTAGTACAGCACAGATAATTAATCGGTAATTCCTGGATAGATAAATCTATGAATCCCAATCTATAGAATGCTCCATGTTTGTAGGGAAAATGTACATGAATCATGCATGTTAAGATACTCCCTATTCCTAAAATACGTTACTGCAATCTTGACACTATTCACGAATATGAAATAATATTTTTAATTTCTCCTAATTATATAAAGTTAAAATGTAATCAGTGTATAGTCTAGTTTGATTCATCTCAATGAAGTACTACAAGAAATATATAATTTTTATAATTTTTGGAATGTATAATTTAAAAATATGATCAAATCATTAAGGACTGTCGATGTCAAAAATAGTACTTGTAATACATATAAAAACTTGAATCAAACATTTATTACATTTAATGTAACATTATCCTTCTTTACACCAGTTAGAAATGTTTTTGATTTCTTATGTAATGTCGCAGAAAATCCCGTTAGTAATATGATAATTGTAAGCAAATTTGGTCTTTTTAAAAAATTATACAAGGAATATTATTTTGAATTAATATGTGCTTTTATTTTGTAATCAATAATGTGGTCTTTTAACAAATTAATTTTCTCTGATCCATACTAATCACGACGTTCTATTTTCATATGCTTGTCAATGTCATATTATATATTCAATATATCTTTAGTTGGTGTTTGCCAAAAAAAAAAATATAAATTGGATCTAAATAAGGGACATTTTTGTGACGAATCCAACCACATTAATATACTTTATTACACATATAAAACACAAAAACTATTTATATAAGAGCCTATGAATAGTATAAAAATTGCAAAAGTTGCAATTATAATGGATTCCTATACTGTTTGGTAATTAAGTTACAGAAATATAAAGTGAAAGAAAATAATTAAATCAAACATTTTCCGGTGATTGGAAAAAACAGGCGCCGGTTGATTACTGTCGATGCTGAAGTGACTGGTGCATTGCGAAGGCTGTAGTGAGAGGCATACAAGACTATTACCTCTTACAAGAGTCAGTTATCATAATATCAATCTCTATCATTCTATTTTATTTCTGCTTAGAAGCAAATTACGCCACTAATTAGTTAAATTTAAAGCATTGCATTTAATCAGAATTAGTTCATCAGTCTCTTTAATTAGTATCAGTCATCATACTGTATTACAAGTCATAATTAGCATTTTGTGAGAATTTTTATTTACTAATGTACTCGTTTTCGTGTTGAAATGGAAAACAGGGGTGCAGTAAAGTGGTGATTGACAAGAGAGAGACAGTGTGTTAAAGTTACAGGGAGATTCGATTACGAAGAAGTGGTGGAGGAGCGACAGAAGTAAGCTGAAGAAATCAGTGAGATTCGAATGACAAGAAAGGGGAAAGACAAGGGAACGAGAAGAAGGTTGGCAATGAAGGAAAGGAAAGAAATGAGGACAACGGACAATCACACCAAAAGAGGTGAGTACAATTCTTCATGTACCCCTTTTTTAAACTTTTTACTGTAATAGCGTCAAAAGTGCAGATTTTTGCTTTTATTTTATTACGGACAGGAACTATCCTTTGTTTAATTTAATCAAACATTTGGAAAAACAGGTCAAGGCGGAGTACCTCGTCAACGGTCGGGCTACGTGTTATCTGCGACGGTTCGGGTCGGGTTCTGCAGAATTTTCGACAGCTCCAGTTTCTGAGTGACGAGAACCCAAACGCTTGCTCCATTATGTGAGGTTTCTTAGTTTTTTGACTTGTAGGTTTTGGTCTAACTGTCTGGTGGTTTCAATTTTGTGATTAGGAAACTAGACAATGACAAATGAAAAGATAGTTTTGAAGAAGTACACAATGTAAGTTTGTAATTAAAACTTAAATTAGTCACTATTTTGTAAAGCTACTATCACTCTCTAATCTTAACAAATTTTACATTTCTTTCTACTTCATCTTGTCAAATTGTTAATTTTCATTAAATTTTCGATGTTTTTCAAACCTAGTTTTAAATGTTGATAAAAAAGACAGAAAGATATTACTATGCATCAAATGCATAATAAATTATTGTGCATCAAGTATATGATTGACCTCTTAATACAATATAGTGACCCACTTCACTTTAAATAATAAGGGTTATTAATTAATCAAAGGGACTATAATCTGATGTACAGTAAATTTATTGTGCATCCAATGTACCTAGCTAATACTTTGTCTAAATAGATGTTTAGAAAACTCTTTTAACATGACTCCAAATTTTTTATTTTGTTAGAAATATAAACGAAGATAAGAAAAAATATCGTGTGTAGTGTTATTCCATATGAATAGGATTATGATTAATATGTTAGTAGTTACATAATCTTTTTAACTCAGTACAATTTCCAAACACAAGACAAGCTCTGCATTCTATACCTCTATACATTTATATATAAAGTTTAAAAACCCTCCCTTACACACATATACACATGGCTTCTCACAAATACTCCATTTTCTTTCTAATGACACCTCATGTCTCTTCCACTCATATACATCAAATTCAATTTTCCAATTTTGCCTATTATGATATGTGTTTATGTCAGGTCTATTAAATGTTCTTTAACCTCTCTGTAGTCTTTTCAGGTTACCTAAAAATATTAAATATACATTGTATTCCTAGTGTTTAAGTACTCTCTTCGCATTCTAATTTTGTCATTTCTTTTTGCATCTTTAACCTTTAAATTGAGTCTAATCATTTTCTCTAATCGTTTTGAATTCACTTTCACGATGTCATTGTTTTTGCACCCTTATTTTTATTTTTTGTTTGTCATTTTCTTTCACATCTATTTAATTGGGTTGAATGACTCTTTTTACACTCTCTTTATGTTTTTTTAGTGTTTTATTATTTTCATTTTTTCTCAAATTGATGTATATTGTTACATTATTTTTTACTTGATTGTTCATTTTTACTTTGATGTCAAATGTTTGATTTGTCTACTATCTGAGTGTAATTTATTTTACATATTGTCTAATAGAAATATGAGCCACCATATATTACCTTAAAGAAATCAATGTTGTCTAAATGCATACAATATTTGTATAGCATATTTCAAAATTCATTTTTATCTTTTCTTCTTTTTAAGTACGAAGTATAATGAATTCCAATTTCAATTGATATGTGTTTATATTCTACTTCAATCCCGACATCGTCGGGTCAAGAAAACTAGTTTCTAAACTACAAAGATCTCTTTGCATATTTATTAAGTTATGCATAGCGTTCAATTGCAAATAAATTGTATGCTTAAGTATCCTACCCTTCAACAATTTGAAAGCTTTGTTAATGGTTGAGATACACACTACTCTCATAAAGAGAACAAACAAGGGTCTTAGCTCCTAAACAAATGCGCAAATGATTTTCTTGGAAAACAACTTCCTACAAAATAAACAAAGCCTAAAACACTTAAACTTTTTCCTGAGTCCATAAATGAAACTCCAAGCACTTGATATACTCGCAATGTTGAATACCTTCAAGAGTAGCATAAATCACACTCAGCTTACAACAATGAACTTCACCATCTTGCAGCGAGGCCAAAAAAAAATATATTCTGGAGACAAATCAAGGCCTTCAACCTTAGCCCTAAAGTTCATATGCATTCCAAAAAAAAAAGCTCGAGTCATCTTCTGGGTCTGCTGGACTAGTCAGACACCATCCACAAGGTTTCACAAACTCATATGGGGGGGTGTTTGTTTAGGAGATAAAGGGGAGGACAAGATTTCTTATCCCTTTTTCCTACCTTTCTCTTGTATTGTTGTATGAGGAAATTGAAAATGTAGAGGGACAAGGCTAGGATAATTTGAGCTATTTGTTCCTCCACTTAATTCATGAGGGTGTGTATTAGGGGGAGGGATAGCATTATCAATGATATATGCATATCTCTATTATATAAGGAAGGGGATGAAGATGGTGTCTCCCCTCTTAAAAAGTCTTTTATACCTTAATGAATTTAAAATTAATATGAATAATGTGGTCTAAAAAAATTTTAACCCCCCTTTTTTTTTGGCTCATTATGTGATAAATTTGAATATTGTATTTATTATGTACTTAAATAGTGGAACAACTTTTAAACAATGAATTGAAACATTAATGGTTCTTATTTGAATTCAATCATGTTTATATAAAAAAAACAGTAACATTCAAATAAATTGTATTGTAATTAGCTGTAAACATTCTTATTTGATACATACTTTATAATTATTTTTAATGATGAATTTACCAATTTTTCATAAACCTAAGCATGATCGCGTGCACATAAGAAACTAGTTTACCTTTAATATGAAACATAAATAATGAAGGAGTTAAGTTGTAGAAGAGAGGTAATTCTGTAATTTAATAATTTATCCCTATTCTTTTCCCACTTTATACCAAATTAAAATAAAAGGATATACATATTTTATCCCTATCCCTTTTGAAATCCTTATCATTTCTCAATTCTCTTCCTTATCCGCACAAGGCCACAACATACCAACGGTCCCGATAGTCACACCCTTTTGTCTCTTGTTTCTCAGGCACGCTAACTTTTTGTCCTTTCTTCTAGGTTATGGTACTACCAAATTCTTGCACTTGATCCAAAATTTAGTTCGATTTAAAAAACTTTCTTCGGAAACAAAATCCTTATAAATGTTGATTTTCTTTAGTTGTCTGGATAATTTTAGGGTTTTATTTTGTTATGAAGACCTAAATTTTATGTCGTTAATAAGAAGGTTACTTTTAAAAAATGCATTAAAGCCCAAACAAAAAAAAAAGTTTGTGAAAAAAGACCCACTTTGATACTTACAACTTAGTTAAACTATTAATTACATATTAATAAAAATTACCTATTAAAGCCCTCTCTCCTCTCCCACCTCACCACCCCTCTCCTCTACCACCGCCGACCACACTACTACACTTTTCGAGTAAACATCTCCACCACCAAACAACACAAATCAAGAAATATTTAGGAAAGAATTCCCTGTCAAGAAGAATACAGGATGACCTCAAATTCAAGAATTAAATTGATATTACAGAAAATGAAGAACCAAACTTCCAGAAAAAGGAGGAAGTGGCAGTGATGGAGCTTATGCTCGACGACGGTTTGTGGGAGGGGGTTGTCGCATGACGTTCAGATGAGGCGGTCTAATAGTTCATGCACTTAGTTAAGTGGTGTCGCATGAAGGAGTGGTGTGTGTCAATGGCTGTTGATTTGGGGGTTGTGATGTTTTACTATAAGTTTAGGTAGTTGTGGTGGGTGGTAGAGGAGAGGTGATGATGGTTGATGAGTGGGAGAGGAAAGAGAAAGCTTTAATTAGGTATTTGTTTAATTGATATATTTTTTTATTAATATGTAATTAGTTGTATAATTACTAGTTTTTTGACCCGTGTCTTCACGGACGACATTTTTAGTTAAACTTATATCTTTTCTATAATTTGAAGTATGTTATGTTTTCGTCTTCCTTTATTTTAAAATACAAGATAGATATAGATTTAAATTGATTGAAGTTATTTTTATATACATTTTTATTTATAAAGGAAGATAAGGAGAAACTTAATAATAATAATAAATAATAATAATAATAAAACTATTATTATTATTATATCATTAATTATTATTAATTTATTATTATTAGTCGGATAGGTTTCGTATTGCTGGAGGAGTGGGGCCCAGTTGTATCTCGCTCTCTCCAATTTTGTTAGATCACCTTGTCCTTTTTTTTTTGCTTGTAACGCTTACCACGTTTTGGTGTTTTAATTAATAACTAGTATTTTGTGCACGCACTTTAATTTACATCAATGCATGAAAGACAATATTGAAAAAGTCATTGTTAGTTCATAATATTACACCCATACTTACTAATGCTACTCATTGAAAAAATAATCTTATATATACATTATACTTATATATAATATCTATATATTATATATATATATATATATTATTATATTATTATATTTACCCAAGACTTTTGATAGCTGAAAAAAGTTGAGTAACAACTAACGAACATGAAATATTAGGTAAAAAAACTACTATAAAAGAAATGATAGATGGAGATGGAGTTTCCATACGCCATCAAAACAATAGTAACATTGTAATTACATAATTTATAAAAAGTTGGGATACATATTCCATACGTACTACACTATAAATTTATAATGTTAGATATCAAGACTTTATATCAGCGTGATTCATACATTAATATATGTTTCGCACTTGTGGCCTCATTTGAATTTGTAAACTAAATGAAAATATGAAAGAAATTATTGACATTTTTATAGAAAGTATGTGCTTTTTGAATGTTTAAAATGAAGAGTGAATTGTATGTGTTTTACAATGGAGTATGCATTTGTTTAACCAACTTTTATAAATTCATTATATTACATATTTGTGTCCAAATTCATAATATGGTATACATTTTGTATCAATTCATGATAAAATAATAATTAGTGTCTAAATCATAATAAATTATTTAGTGTCCAAATTCATTATGTATTAGTGTTTATATTATTTTCTTTTGATTGATTACATGTATTGGAAATTTGACTTTGAGGATTGATTATTTATTATTATTTTCAAACTATTTAGTGTTAAGGGCAATAATTGTAACTTTTATCGGGGGGACACCATGCTCCCCCCTTCCCTTATAATATAATATAATAATTAATACATAATATAATAATAGTATATAATAATAAATTAACTATAATAATAATAATATAATAATTAATATAATATAATAATTATAATAATAATAATTAATAATATAATAATAATAATCACAATCATAATAATATAATAATAATAATATAATAATAAGGGTTAAGAAATTATGACATTGAACATACATATTGAAAAGATTATAAGAAGAGAATGAAAAATAATTGAAATGGCAAAACAATGAAGAATATGTCACTAAAGGTGAATGATATGTGTAATGAATGAGTAATAACCGAGTTTATGTGAGGAAACTAAGATAAACGTGAAGGGGAAATAAAAAAAGAAAAAATCAGCATGACATGCATTATAAGAGATGAAAAAAATATGAGAAAATTGGAAAGAGTTGAGAACTGTTGCCACTGGAGGTTGGGTGGGGTTTTTTTAAAATAGAGGGAATAGAAATAAGATTAGGTATGCATTGTATTTGTAAGTATCAAAGTGTCTTTGTTCACACTTTTTTTTTTTTTTTGTCTTAAATGCCAAGTTATTTTTAAAAGGTCCCTTTTACACAACAAACCCTAAATTATACCTTAAATCTCAAGTGGTCTTCAAATCAGAAATCAACGGTTGTAAACTGTTCTTTGTAAATAAATAGAGTATAAAGTTATTTGATCGATCTGTAAAACAGTTTTAGATTGGTGGTGACATCATCAAGTTGAGTCTTTCTTCTATTTTAAAAAATTCTAATAGTGTTTCAATTGAGTCTTGAAATTCCAAGATTCAACTTAAGATTGATATTGGGACCTACTAAATTTTATTGTTAATGTTTATATTTGTATTATATAGAAGATAAAATAAACAAAATAGTCTTATTTGTAGTCTTAAGCAAGTGATATTTTGTTCAAGTTTTAGTGTGTGCTTAACAAGAATTTGATGACATCATTTTCAATATGAACTACGAAAATGATGTCACTCCCAGAGAATTTGAGACATTCATTTCCATATTATTTTCAATATGACTTGGGGCTTAACTTACTCTTAATACCTTTTGGGTCATTCGATCATGCAATTACCTTTCTTCAAAATTTTTTATACTAAAACTCAACCTAAAGATTCTTCGATTCGGAACCAATATACAGTATTCGTCCTATGCTTCTTAGGGTATAAAACTGGAGTAGGTATTAGATTTATAGTATGTTTGGGTTGAAGATTTTTTATTAATCTATTTAAATCAACTTGATTATGTAAACTAGTTCTAGTTGTTTGATTCTTGTTAAAATTTTGTTTTCTCTTCCATTGTCTTTTCACTTTTTCTTATTAATGAACTCTTTTCTTTCTTAAAAAATAAATTATGTTTTGGGTTGATAAAAAATAAATAAAAAATAAAATACATCTCTCCATTTCCATATTGAATAACCAATCGACAAAATGTATTTTATTATACAGTAATGGGCATTCATTTTCCTTTCTTCACAAGCCCCTTCTCATATTTATTTCCTTTATTCAAATATTCATAATTCCTTCAATCTCCTCTCTACTTGAACTTAGTGATTTCAAAAATCAGGCAAATTTCTGTTAATGTGTCACAGCTAGCTCGATCTTGATTCTATCCCACTAGTTTTTTTGCACGCGATGCGTGCG